>PVHT020001179.1:3990703-4020077 GCA_004024745.2 Catagonus wagneri
TATACAATATAAGATTTATATTATATATGATATATGTCATATATATTATTTATATTATATATATATATTAAGTTTAGTATTGCATATGGTTTTTAACAACTCTGAGCACTTGTTTTTCTAGCTATGATTTAGAGAATAGCAACACTCTGCTTGTGAACATCTTGTAAGTATTTGGGACATCATATGTATTCAACATTTTTTTCATTTCTTTCATTTTCTCTTAGGAATAAAAAAAAGGGATCATGGAGATAGGGGGTGGAGAAAACAAATGCAAAGAAGGGGACAGTCAGGCTCTCTCCTTTTCCTGACAACAAGGTAAACTTGGTCCTGGTGGTGACCCAGAATTCTCAGAAGGAAGAATTATCAGCACTAGGATGGAGCTGTTACTCAGTGATTCATTGTCATGGTACCATTCAATTTCCAGAGTTAGGTTCAGGAAAAGAAAATGAGGAAATATTTGTCCTACTTCAGTCAGCTACAGACCAGATCTGAACTATGAATCTGTCTTTGACTAGTGGTATTGACCTGGGCAATTCTATTCATCTTTTAGAAGTTGGATTTCTACATCTATAAAATGGGAGTGATAGGATCTACTTTTAAGTTAGTATGATGATTGAATAATAATAAGAAGAACATTGTAGTGTACTTACCTCAGTGACTAGAAAACGCTTTCAGTAATTCAGAGGTGAGTTTATTCACTACAGTTTATAACTGTGGTGATAGAAATATAGCTTAATTTTTAAATACTCCACTGCAGATTGGCAGTAAATGCTCTAAGAGTGATATTAGATGAACATTTAGGCCCATAACTCACTGCATCAGTTGACTGAGTGATAACAGTAGTGATAGTACTCCTTTTTGTTCTCTGCATTTCTGGCAATCAAAGTATTTATAAGACTCTTTCATATTAATAAGACTCTTTCAACTGATACTTAACTTTCAAGTTTCAAAAGCTCTTAGTCAATTTGTCTTACTAAAGCAATTTGTATGTCCATGTATTTTGCTGAATTCAGTGAATTTGCTACCACTGCAACTGCTGGTGGAAGTAACCAAATTTTTGACTCCATACTCCAAATTTAGCAATAGATCATGACACTGAGATATTTCTTCAGGGAGTATTAATTGTAGGGGGAAAGTGATGGCATCTTATTTAGGTTGTCTGGAAAGTCAAGGAAAGATTATAATTTATAGTTACTATGGTAGCTAATTATACCTTCAAGGATATACCAGTTGCTGTTTAAAAAAAAAAAAAAAAAAAGGCTTCGATCATAGATGAGACCCTTGTTGGGGAACGAAAGAAAATAAGAAAGTGAATTTTGTGAATTTGCCCTCTTGAAAAATGCCTGGCTACTGAGCCCAAATTTTTCTTTGGATAAAAAATCAACACAAATCGTTTTTTTCCAAGGTCCTAAGTATCATACCAAGGTTCTAATAGTGTGGCACAATTTTGTAAAATGCTAACCCATGTGTTTTTCATCTATACTCTCTATTTATCATGTGAGTGTCTTTTACTGAGGGAGGTAGACATCATGCATCAAATTCATGGCTTTTCAGCTCAAAAGGCTTGTTATACCAGGACAAGAGAGATCTAGAAGAATATACCACTAGGAAGAACTAGTTTTTCTGCAAAACACTCTAACACTACAACATATCTTCGAAGCTCAGTAGATGAGGCAGCTAGGAGGATAGGAGATAGAGTTGGAAACAGGTCCAGAGGGTTCTGCAATGTGTATTGCAGAACTCAATACCCTCTGCATTGAGTCCGGTCTTGGGAAGGGTCAGTGAGCAAAGGGATTTGTGTTTGCTTCCTGATTATGTCCTGGGAAAAATCAACAAGGTCTAGGAATACCTGGGCTATGCCCACAAATCTTGCATAGTTCCAGAATGATATGGGAAAACATTTGAAAACTCTCCTGACTGGGGAGCAAAGGGCTCAAAGAGAGCTGTAAAGAGAGCTGTAAGGAAAGAGGTTATGGACTGAGAATAGTGCAGCTGATAACAAATGGCTGCAGAAAACTAGATGAATACCAATTAACAGTGGTCAGATCCTCTCCTCCCCACTTTCCGCCTCTATTCCTTCCTGTTTTAAAAGCTCTTCTGAATTTAGATCCACTCAAAGAAAATGAGGGTATAAATTCTGATTTGAATGCGTTTAAACCTTAAAGGTCTATAAAAACTCATCAATTAAGACTATGTTTTCTGTCATTAAGTAACATTCTAGAAAAATAAAGTTGACTTTTCCTTTGCAAACCTGGGTTCATAGCTAATAAAAGTAAAAGATCAGCTCTTGGTGGGCCATTTACATCTTTTCAGGACAAAGTAATTTTAAATCCACATAGCAAAGCCCTAACCTTCACCACGTACTTCAAGAAGTGTAGTTCAATGGATCCAGGAAACCCATTTTCATCCTCATTATCTATCCAAAGATTCTGAAACTGAACAGGACCCTTTAGGACCCTCTCAGGTATATGAGTCCCACACACCCCTCCCTGCCATGACCCCTGTTTCTTAAAGTAAAAGGCTTTACCTTTGCTCCTTAGCCCTCATCTGAGTCTCATAGAACCTGGCTCAGGGGTTAATGATTGGAAGAATGTGAACAGTAGTAACAAAACATAGAAGCTAAGTGGGGAGAATTAGTAACAATTTAAACAATAGATCAGTCATATAGCAGAGTCATAGACCTTTAGCTCCTCCTTGAAGGACATTGATAACAATATTCGATGCACATTCCTAAGTTGTTTTTACAGAAACCAGACTCCCCCAAGATGCAAACTGCTGACTATAAGCATGACCAGTTGAAACCAGAGGTTAATGACCGAGACTCCTGAAATATCACCCTGTTATTGCCACCAAACAATCGGAAGAATAGCCACAACATTGCAACCCACACCCCAGTGTTGCTTTTTAAAACCCTTCCTTGGAAACGATTGGGGTTTATAGATCTTCTGTGCAGGAGCTGACCATTCTCCTTGCTTGGTGTCCTGCAATAAATGCTGTACTTTTCTTCACAACAACCCAGTGTCAGTAGATTGGCTTTGCTGTGCATTGGGTAAGGGAACTCAAGTTTGGTTTAGTAATAATATTTCCATGAAGCTGAGTTCTCTTACATCACATTCTATCTAAAATCACTACTGCAGGTACCCACAGTTTACAGAATTAAAAACTAGACTCTTTAGGGGTTCCCTTGTGGTGCAGTGTGTTAAGGATCCAGCATTATCACTGCGGTCCTGGGTTTACTGCTATATGCAGGTTCAATCCCTGGCCCAGGAACTTTAACATGCTATGGGTACAGCCAAAAAACAAAACAAAGCAAACAAACAAACAAAAAAACCCCCCTAGATTCAGTTTGCCATCCAAGCTATTAAAAATCAAACCCCATCCTGCCACTCCGGCCTCACACAAAATTCTTCAGGGTGAACTAAGTTCCAACCCCAAAGAAAGTGCCCCATCCTGATTCTGTAATGTAGTTTCACTCCCCTATGTCTTCCCTACTTCTGTTCCCTTACCTTGCATTGTTCCCTCCACCCAACTCTTTCTTAATATTTAAGAGTCTATGGACTTTAGACTCTAATAGGTATAAATTCAAGGGTTCAGATTTTGGTTTTCCCCATGACTAGCAAGACAACCCTGAATGAGTTTCCTCTTGTGTAAACTTATTTTAGGCACTAATGTATGGGATCATTTTGAATTATAATTTGATAATGAGTTGAAGATTAATGAATAGTACCTTGCCCATGGTAATGCTCTAAAAATGGCTGGTGGTACTATTACTATAATTAACAGGCCAAAATAAATTTCTCTTATTTTATGACAATCATTTATTTATCTGGCTCACCAGAGAAGTCATGAGTTCCCTGGTGGCAAGAATGTTGTTTACATCTGCACTATCTGGCGCTTACCAGGCATTCAGTAAATTGCAGGGGAACACATGTTTGGATTAATATTTAAAGCTCAATTTAAACTGAGTTTCAACATACTTAACAAGTCCTCTCTATTACCCCAGGCAGACTAACAGTTCTTTCCTTTAGGAGCTCCTGTTTCTTCCAGATGACTTTTATTTCAATTTGCCTTGTTACATGTTGTTTACATGCTATTTTCCAATTATCTACACATCACTTATTTAAACATTCCTCAATAAAAAAGTTATTTTATTCTTGGAAAATATATTTTCTTCATCTTGTTAGACCAGCTACCCTTTCTTCAACTTAAAACTATCCCTAAACTTAAAAACAGAGCCTGGAACATAATAGATGCTCACTCTCAACACTTACTAAATTATCCTGAAAACTTCAAATCATTTTTCCTAATTGTAGTGAATCAACAGCATCATGTCTGTACTTAAAGGGCAAAATAGGACAGGGATGGAGAAGTGGTAAATTACTGTGCATAGCTGAGCAAGGGTGTCCTGGACTCCACAGGACAGCTGGGCTCAACATGAGAGGAGAACTCTCACTTTTGATCTTGAAGATAAACATTTTAAAATATAAAGCAAAAAGAATTTGAATTAATGGGCATACTTTCCTTTCAAACTTGCCGTGTGGAATTTGAGGCCCTTGGATTAAGAATCATAAGACCTATTTACTGAATTAAGATACCCAGTCTCCTCGAGAGCCAACAGAGAGGGATACAGAACATGGAGCCTGGATAAAAGTAAAGCTTATCCCATGGAGGGGGGGCAGGGAACCAGCGAGAATTAGCCCAGGAATCTACTTGTCCCCAGCAGACCAAATCATGCTAACTTCCACTTCACTCCATATATTATCACCGTGGCTTCCTGATAAAGTAGACAAATGGAAGGAATGACTGCAGTAGCAACCCCACGGAAACCAGGATTTGTGATCTCCAGGGCTATCTGTTCACACCTGAAGAAAGCTAGCTGAGACAGATGTTGAGCAAGGGTGTTGTCCCAGTGGAGAATGCACAGCACAGACTAGCTGTGAAGAATGAAAAGACAAACTCTACATTCCATTATGCTCGGGGTGGTAACCATCATCTCAGGGTGTCCTCTTTAAGTTCTCTGAACACCCAACCTGGTTCCTTCTGCATAAATTCTTATCCCAGACCTGAGTCACCAAAGTGGGCTATTTTATGATGCAGATGAAAGCAAAGAGGATAAGACCCTTGGATGCTTGCTAGGATGATGAGACTTCTCTCCCAGAATCTGTTTGTTTCTGCAATCCTTAGGGATATAAGGGTAATAAAGCTAAAAAAAAAATGTTACTGGAAAAGAAAACTCCTGGGCCATGCACATCCCAAAGGCCTACAACTCGTTATGCAAAAGGTACTCAAGTGGATCATGGGTACACATTTGGGAAGAGGCACGGCTAGCCCAGTTCCTTTGCCTTGGTTTTAAGATTTTGTGAAGGTGTCTAATTCTGGGAAGATACGCAAGACACAGAGATTCCATCACTAATCTCAAATCGCTTAGCACAAATTGTGTGGGTTTGTGTATAGATGGTTATCAGGAAGGCTCCTGTGTTACAGAGTTCTCCTGTGGTGCAGCAGGTTAAAGACCTGACATATTGTCACTGCAGCACCCTGCATGCAGGTTCTATCCCCAGCCCAGGCACTTCTGCATGCCGCAGGCATTGACAAATAAATAAATAAAAACTGCAATTAAAAAAATAAAAAAAAACTCTCCTATGTTTCTTTTGTGCCTCGGTTTCTCTACCACTGTGGTTGGAAATAGTTTTATTAGATAGTGTAGGAAACGGAAACTTTTAAGATTTCATCCCAAGTGCATAAAAACGTGGAGAAAGGAAGTGAAAAGGGGATAAAATTGTGAAGAGGCTGGAGGGTGAAGGGAGAGAAATTTACAAAATCAGTTCATTAACCCTTTCCTCTTCTCCGTTTTAGGCTTACCAAAGCTCACAGTGGGTGGGCATTATTACATTTGCCTGTTGTCTGGAAATGCATCCATCCATGTGAGCAACAAGGCTATCTGCTTTGGGAGAGAGGATGAATTTGAAAGTCTCTGAGTTGGGGATAAAGACAATCCAGGAGCTCAACATCCCACAGTACCACGACTTCTGCTGCTTGTATGTAAGTTTATTTTCACGTAGATTCCCAGGCCCACTAGGTAGCTAAGCCCCAACAGATGATATGACCACAACAAAATATGGTGCAGTTCGACTCACAAAGGATTTGCCACAAAGGGTGGCAACCAAGATTTTTCAGAAATTGTCATGCTTCGGCTCACTACATAATACTGACCAGCAGCCACGCCCAATGAGGGCAGCTGAAGAGGAAATCTGCTAACTGGGGTTAGGAGAGAGACTTATGAAAATCAGTGTGAAGCCATAAACTGTAAGAATGAGAATAGAACTCGGATAGCACTGAATGCCCCCACTCATTTTCAATATTACCATTATCTCTGCCTGGAATAGTTGCTTTGGCATAATTATTAACAGCACTTTCAGAAGTGTCCTGGTTTGGTTAACAAATTATCTAGTCATCCATGCATTTGGCAAATTGGAAATCTGAGGCCCAAAGAGGGAAAAAGAATTAGTGGCAGTGAGTATAGGATTTGGATAGGCTAAGGGTTGGTTTGCTATGGTCTACAAGAAAAAAAAGCAAAACAAACGCAAACCAATCTCCACACCTTGCAATTACCTATTTCTCTGTTTACCTCTTTGGCTGGATTATAAAGGTCAAAGGCTGTGCTTTAGAATCATATTTATCAATGTCAAGCACACATTAGGTGCTTAATAAATTCCTGTTTGACTTGCATTTATTAATATACTTTTGTGTACATTATCCCCTTTGATTCTCTGTTGGTACTGTGCGATAGATAATAAAGATGAGAAAACAAAGTCTGGGATATTAAATACAGAGGAAGTTAATAGCAAAACCACTAAAACCCAGGTCGTCAATGCTTCTTTCCATGACATTATACTCAGTGTTAGAAGGAATCTAAATGTAGAGGGAATGTTTGCTTAGAGGGATGGAGCTTGGAAGAGCCAAGGAAAATGTGGTAGGCAGAGAAACATCTCTGTGGGCTCAGAGATTTGACTACTGGACCAGCAAAACTGTTTTTGGCGCCCTGTACTTCTTCCAGTACGGCTGTTCCTTTGAAAAAAGGAAGCACATCATGCACTGATGGGGTGGGGAGAGGAGGTTTGGACGTGATTCTCGATGCCGCGAGGGCAGAGATTCAAGTAGATGGGCTAAAGCATAAATGAATGGGCCTATCGGGCAGCCCTCAGCTTGGGTCAAGCTAGAAAGGGTTTTTCCCTCATAAGATGTATCCAGGGCCCCATTCAAGAAAGAATCAAGCCTGGCATTTTCCTGGCTGTTTACTCTTTTTTAAAAAATTAAAGCTTAGCATTTTGAAAAATGTATTTCTTGGAGACAAATATATTTTGGCCCAACCCACATCCCACTAGAGCTCACCGCATGAAGTTTCCAGTTCCATCCCCAGGCCACAACACCACTGTACTATGAAGGGTGATACTTTATTTATTTAATTTCCTTTTTTTTTTTAAACTCTCCCATTTTACTCCTTTTGCAATCCCTTGGTTTGTATTCTTTTTTTCCTTGACCTTGTCATCTTTCTTTGCGTGCATTAAATCAATACGTTGTTTGCTTACTCCCATGAAAATCATTTTTGTCAGCAATGAAATAAACTGTACCTGACTTGGAGCTGTAAATGCCTCCAGGAATCATCGGGAGACTCCTTGACTCCTTCTTGACCCAGATGTCATCACTCTTCAGTCGCCCATAGGCCACCCTGGGAAAGGAAAGACATGAACTTTTGTTCAGGTGGGATGCAACAAAATAGCAGAGATGAACTTTTGTTCAGGTGGGAGGCAACAAAATAGCAGAGATGTCTCTTGCCTCTCACCTCTAAGTGCCCTGGGTGGATTGTGGCTTCTCTCTCCTCTTCCCAACCCTTTATCCCTGGTAAAGATCTAGCAATTCAGCATAGAATTATTAGGAGTAACAACAAAAGAATCTCAATAAAATCTCATACCATGATTCAAATTCCAAACTTCAAATTCCCCATCTTCTTGAAGGGGACTCTGAACAGGTCTCAGTGGTATTCCTCCTGGACAGTAGAGGGCACTGTGGGCACACACTCTAATAAGGCCTATCTGTGCCTCAGGAATCTAACCCCTCTAATAGGAATTAACTCTGTGGTTGCTGTCCCCACATCTTTGATGTCAAGTGGTTATCTTACTGCCATGAATCTGTGGAAGCAAAAATGATGACAAAAATAAAAGCTAAAGTTCTTTCCTTTGTTTTCTTTCAAAAGCAGACTACCTTGGTGCTGAGGTATGTGGAGTTTGAAAACAGAAAAACTTTCACTCCAATCCTGAGTTGACACATTACTGGTTGGATGACCTTGTGACCTAACTTCTCTGAGTGCGGTTTTCGTCATTGGGAAGGTGGAAATAGCAATACTTATTAACTACTGGATGGTCGTGAGGATCAAGTGAGATGATGCCAATGGGTGCCTTCAGCATATAAACATCAATTAATGGTAGCTGTTGTTGTTATTATAATTACTAATTCTGTGATATGGTTAGGTCTGTGGATGGCCATGCCCAAGCCCAAGCCCCTTCGTGTTTTCTGAGGCCGAGACTTCTCCTTACTTTCTACTACTTAACAATTTTTTCCTACTCAGACCTCACAAGGACTCCATTAGTACTAGGAACATTCCCATGAATGATGCAAGCGAAATGCTGAGGGGCAGAGATGGCATCTCATCATAGAAGCCAGTGACTCAGGTGGGTCTCTCTGGATTATTTTGAGGAGGCAAGGGATCGGTCCCAACCCAACTATCCTCATTCTTATTGCAGACTTAGTATTCAGAGTCCACACACAATTATGTGGTGCCTCACTATGGATGCTGTTTATGGGTGTGCAGGTTGTGTAGTGCATAGAAAACTTCAGCCAGAGTTCCAAGTCTTTCCAGTTGCTTGTTTTTGTAAATAAGTTTTTTGGAGGAATACAGCCATGTTCATTCATCTACCTGCTGTCTACGACTACTTCTGCACTACAGTGGTGGGCATGAGAAGCTGCAATTGAAATGATATGGCTCTTAAAAGCCTACAATATTAATTACCTGGATCTTTACAGAAAAAAGAAATTTGCAGCCTTTGGACCTGGTACCTTGTACATAGCAGATACTCAAAACATTGTTGTTGAATAGATGAATGAATGAATGAATAATGGTTCAAATATCAACGCAAAACAGTCAAGCATCCTAAGGAAATTGGAATGGAGATGACTTAAAAAAACAAACAAACAAACAAAAAAAGCCCTTAAAACAAGGAGTCAGATTCTAGTTCCTACTCTACCCCTGATTGATTTGTCTGGAACTTGGACTAAACATTTACTATCTCTGTATCTCAGTTTCCTCATTTGTAAAAAAGGGAACCCTCAGCCCATTTTACTGGGACTATAATGAAGAGTAAAATTAAATTACGTATGCAAAAGCATCATGCTCAGTTTCTGGCACTTAATAGATTATCAAATTTTGGAGGAAAATACAAGGAGGAAGAGAAATCCTTTGCTCCTAAATAAAATATCTACTCTGACACAGTGGAGTAAACAGAGTAATTTATATATTTAACTGGCAGATGTCAAGGAAAAAAGCTTCAAGGAGCATTCTACACAAAGACTTCCAGGCTAGTTTGTGTTCAGACAAACCAGACAGCCAGCCCACAGCCTGAGTCAGGAGTCAACTATTTCACACACCATCAGGGCTGGCTTCTCCGGGCTATTCCGTGTGCGGCTGGAGGTGGGCCACAGGAAGTCTTTGGTGTCAGCTCTCTAGAACCCAGTGAGGCTCAGGCATTTTCTTGAACCTTTGTATAGACCACCATTCAGATAAGGGACACAAGGAGAAGGAAAGAAGGGTCTTCTTTCATGATGCCTGCTTCTGTTGCAGCTAAACAAGACCATATATCTATTTGGCGGCTGCCAAAAGTAAAGTCTGCAGACCATCATGCCTTTTGTTTCCATTTCTTGCTGGGAAGGGGCAGGGGTGTGGAGTGGGGAGTCTATCATAATGTTGACCTTGGGGGATATTTCGCTACATATCCACCCAGACCTCATTTTTATAGTGTGTGGAGTTTTATAGACCAATTTAACATGGGAGAGGAGATGAGAAGGCTGATGTGTGAAATGAAGTTGAAGAGTCATAAATCCAAAGGAAAATTATTCTAGAATTATACGTCCTGCTTACCAGTGTCCAAGGGTAATAGCCACTGTTCAGGGGCAGGGGTTGGACTTCCAAAGTTATTTCGGGGGCCACCGGTAAGACAAGCACCCTTTGATTTTATTTGAATGGGTAAATATTTTAGAATGGGGTCTCCTAAATACATTGGGATCTAGCCAAAATCCCCAAATTGTGGGAGACCAGAACACCTAAGCACTCGTTTCTCAGGACAGTTCGTTCGGAAGCTCTAAATCTGAAAAAAAAAAAAAAAAAAAAAAAAAGATTTACCTTTCATCTACACAAAATACAACCAGACTTACTGTTTGGTTTGAGCTTGAGACCTGAGGAGATTTCTGGAAGCTTCTTGACTGTAAAGTGTTGGCCAGGATATCACAAAGCCAAATTCCAAATATCCCGCAGGATAAAGCCAAAAAAAAAAAGAAAAGGAAAAAAAAAGCTGTTTTGATGAAGACCTAAAACCTTGGTCTTACGCATTTCTGTGTTGTAGTAATACCTCAGGAATCTGGTGGAGGTATTTGCACAAAACTACAGAAAGGGCAGAAGATAAAAGGACCAAGTGGAGGAGAACTTGGTCCTTTTATCAGCATATACACCAAGCCTCTCATCCTCCTGTTCCCAAACACCTGGAAAGAGACATACCTCACACCGTCTAGGAGGACAGTGAGGAACTGAAAAGCCAATCTGAAGCCTGATGCCCCTGAGCATGGTCCCAGCAGCCCCAGGCCCCATACCTGTTGCCTGTGACCGTGTACCGCTGGCTCTTCCAGGGTCCTTTCTTGTAGGCATCTGACTTCCGCTGATTCTTCAACAGCAGCCCCACCAGTTTCTCTAAACATAACATCCCTTAAACTTCCCACACAGAAGACATCATAATTAGTACTCCCAGAAGCTTTGAAAAGCCCTATGCTTTCATGTCTGATGGCTGCTGTTTGGCAATGCTTGGTGGCCCTCATTCAAAATGAATAGTTGAGCTGCTGAAAATCTAGACAGTAAGAAGACTCTTGCTGGTGTTATACTAGCCTCAGGCCTGACTTGGAAAGCCTTCTGCCTAAATCTCTATTTTCCTAAATTCTTGATTTTAGGTTTATACTCAAGGGCTCTGAAGAATACTTTGCCATTACCAGAGGCATTGGCTTGTGGAGGCATGAAGTCGTATATATATGTGTGTGTGTATATATATATATTTTTTTTAATTCAGCGTCTATCTTGATAAATTCATGAATTTTTCATCCAAAGCCAAGGGAAAGGTTCTTCTCTTTGCCAGTGTTTAAGTTACAGTTTGGAAAACATTCAAAGAGCTTGAAATTCTAGCTGATGAGCTAGATAAGAGGACGGAGAATGTAAGTGGCTGCTGGCAGTCATTCAAAATGTGATGTTCTTATCCAGATGATGATGGAGGCCCATAAATACACTTCATAAAGAATTGCTGGACTCCACAAGATTAGGGTAGAAGCTCATAAGTAAATGTAAGTTACTGTTAATGGCCTAGGTTTTAGGTTATGTGGTTAATGCATGGTTGTTCTTTATTTTAGAAAAACAAAGTAAAAAGGGTGGTACATAGACCAGTGATGACAGTGGATGATAGTGTCATGAAACGATGATTATTATTAATCCAACTTTTATTTATTATATTTTTCTTATTTTGTGTGTTTTTGAAGCTGAGGCATTGGAGTCTTTTTTATTTTTATTTTATTTTTTTTGCTTTTTAGGGCCACACCTACGGCATATGGAAGTTCCCAGGCTAGGGGTCTAATCAGAGCTGCAGCTACCTACCAGGCTACACTGCAGCCACAGCAACACTAAATCTGAGCCACATCTGCAACCTACACCACAGCTCATGGAAATGCCTGATCCTTAACCCAATGAGCAGGGCCAGGGATTGAACTCACATTCTCATGGATACTAGTCGGGTTCATTACTGCTGAGCCACAATGGTAACGTCCCGGAGTCTTGATCCTGGAGAGACTGCTCCTCCCAGGATGAGCTAATTCCCAGAGATAGCAAATGCCTTCTCAGGAGCATGCCTCTGATATACAAACCAAGAAATCCAAATCCCCTGCAATCTCCTTTTGTCAGACTCCTACACACCAAGCCAATATGACTCCTGCCCTAAATCACCCCAGGGCCAGGTACTGGGCAACTAGGGACCACCCCTATAGCCCACAGCCTACTATCTAATCCTAAACTGAGTTAGCATACCTACCCTGCCTTGCACATTCCTTCCCATGGAACCTCAGTAAAGGCTCTGG
Source organism: Catagonus wagneri (assembly GCA_004024745.2). Lineage (NCBI taxonomy): Eukaryota > Metazoa > Chordata > Mammalia > Artiodactyla > Tayassuidae > Catagonus > Catagonus wagneri. The sequence goes on from PVHT020001179.1 coordinate 4,003,139, forward strand.
GCTGTATTTTTCCCTCTACCTGTTTCCTGGCTGACTGGGCTGCTTCCCTGAGCCTCTGAATAGCATGCTGTGTCTCTTTCTAGTGATCTGTGAGTAGAAACATCTTTCTTCATGACAGTCATGCCATGTCTGTGTGTTTCACCATACTCACTTAAAACAGGTCCTCATTTTTTTTTTTTGGTTTACATTTAAAAGTTTTTTCAATTATTTTATATTGGATTATAGTTGATTTAAAATGTATTAATTTCAGGTTTACAGCAAAGTGGATCATTTATATATGCACACATATCCATCCTTTTTTCCCATTAGTTTATTACAGAACCTTAAATAGGCCTGCCTATGATCTAGAGCAGATCCTTGTTGGTTATCTATTTTATACATAGAATTGTGTATGTGTTAATCCCATCCTCCCAATTTATCCCTCTACTCCTCCTCCCAAGGTTTCCCCTTTGGAAATCATAAGTTTGATTTTGAAATCAGTGTGGTTATTTCTGCTTTTATAAATGTCCTTTTTATCATTTTTATTAGATTCCACATATAAGTAGTATCTTATTATATTTGTCTTTCTCACTTCACTTAGCATGATAATCTCTAGGTCCATCCATGTTACTGCAAATGGCATTATTTTGTTCTTTTTTATGGCTGAGTAACATTCATTGCATATGTGTGCCACATCTTCTTTATCCATTCCTCTGTTGATGAATATTTAGGTTGCTTCCATGTCTCAACTATTGTAAATAGTGCTGGTATGAACATTGAGGTACATGTATATTTTCAATTTATGGTTTTCTCTGGAGTGGGACTGCTGAATCATATGGTAATTCTATATTTAGTTTTCTGAAGAACATCCATACTGTCCTCCATAGTGATTGCACCAATGTACATTCCCACCAAAGGTGTAAGAGGTTCCCTTTTCTCCACACCTCTCCAGCATTTATTATTCATTGACTTTTTGATGATGGTCATTCTGACACAGGTCAGGTGATAACTCACTGTAATTTTGATTTGCATTTCTCTAATAACTAGCAATGGTGAGCATCTCCATTATATATTTTTTTATTTTCTTTCTTTTTTTTTTGTCTTTTTGCTTTACCTAGGGCCGCACCCATGGCATGTGGAGGGTCCGAGGCTAGGGGTCTAACAGGAGCTGTAGCTGCCGGCCTTCGCCACAGCCATAGCAACGCGGGATCCGAGCCGCGTCTGTGACCTACACCATAGCTCACGGCAACGCCGGATCCTTAACCCACTGAGCGAGGCCAGGGATCGAACCCGCAACCTCATGGTTCCTAGTCGGATTCGTTAACCGCTGAGCCACGACGGGAACGTCTCCATTATATTTTTAAAACACAATTTTGTGCAGTAGAGATGAAATTAAATAAAAATCAAGAGTAGAATTAGGAAGGAAAAGATGTTTATTGGGTGCCTGGAGAAGTAAAGGCCACATAATAAGTTGCGAGAATCCACCTGTAAAGCCAAAGGTGAAACAGCTGTGCCAATAGAAGCTATGCTTTGCAGTGTTGCAGTGTACGTGGAGAAGAGGTACAGAAAGGTTGGAAAGAAAAATGAAAGAAGAGGATACATGTCCTCTCATGGACATTGAAAGGCTTCCTAACCTGAGCCATTGGTCTTTGAAATGGAAACAATTTAAATAAAGAGGAGGGTGAGAAAGAGAGGGAGGTAAAGGTGGGAGTAGGCGAGGGTATGTGGGTTTCCTCAAGAGGAATGCCATTCAGTTCTTGACTTCCAAGCACCCCTCTGGTTTGTGGCAGAACTTCAGTGCACAGTAGGAGGGCTTCAGAAGGTAGAACCGTGTTGCCTGGGTGATCTCTCAGAACATTCATCTGTCCAACTCTGATGTGGTGGTGTGTTCCCAGTTTACTGGACCTCTATGGATGGTTCTGGAAGTCACAGTGAAATACCTGTTTAATTCCAAAGTCACCACAAGGTGCCTGTAATTGAAGCACACCCACTCTTATTGGCTTCTTCATTGCTTCAAGAAAGCAAAATTTCCTGCCCTTTGAAAGAATGTGTGGAAACATTGATGTATCCTTGCCTTTTCTTTCCCCATGTGTGTTTTCTCCTTTCCCAGCATCCCACAGGGGACTAGCCCGAGGGCGACTTCAACCTGGTTCTCCAGGGATCATTCTCTTTCTGGTCCTCCTGAGCCAGTTACCCACAGAGACCTTTGTGGAGTGCTGAATGGGAGGCGCTCAGGAATAACAGAGACTCTCTAAGGAATTAGTCTCCTTAACACTTAGAATTTTTGGAACAAAAATCTCTACTTCAGAGAAATGTGGTTGAAATTGAACCCATTGTATGGGAATAAAAGAAAATAAAGTCATGCTTTCAGCATGGTTATGTGCAGGGGGAATGGAATTTTTGAGAGAAGATACATAACTTTTAATTTTTTTTTTTTTTGCTTTTTAGGGCCATACTAGCGGAATACGGAGGTTCCCAGCCTAGGGGTCTAATCAGAGCTGTTGCTGCTGGCCAATGCCAGAACCACAGCCATGCCAGATCCAAGTCGCGTCTGCAACCTACACCACAACTCACGGCAACGTCGGATTATTAACCTACAGAGCGATGCCAGGGTTTGAACCCGCAACCTCATGGTTCCTATTTGGATTCGTCAACCACCGCGCCACGACGGGAACTCCATAACTTTTAAATTTTTTGGTAATTCAATTTGTATTTTGAGCCCCAAATCAGTAAGGTGGCAGGAATTCTACCTCAGTCAATTCAGGAATTCAGTCTCCCTTCTTTTGCCTTTCATGGGGGTAGCATGAGTTCCTGGGGTTAAGGCACGCAAAGGCTATACAGCTGCCCAGGCCCCTGTCCTTGGAGATGCTCCCTGCCCTTCTGCTGTCCGTTGGTACAGGCCATCCTCATCCTGTCCATCGGGTCCCTTCTGTTCTGGTTCTCTACTGTTTCTGGGTCCCTCTCAGGGGAGTTTTGCCATTGCATCTAAGTCACACTACTCATTGAGAAACTCTATTTTATTATAATTTTTTTCATTACTGAATGTCATGCTGAAGTTCCCTGGCCAGGAATGGAACCCGCACCATAGCAGTGACCCAAGTCACAGCAGTGATGATGCTGGTTCCTTAACCCAGTGAGCCAACAGGGACTTCTGAGAAACTCTAACTTAAAGTCTTATTAGTCTAGACACATGACAACTTCTTTGAAAGCTTGATGCCCTCCAGAAATGCGAGATATATGAACCCTCTACTCTCGAATGCAACAAATTTCTGTTTTTCTCACACCAGGTTTAGCCCAAGATGCCCTACAAAGAGCTCCTTTCAGTCTGTGAATGACCAGTATCTATGGGCTCCTTACTCCCTCCAGCCCAAGGGCTCTGCCTAGTCAGTGGAATTAAGAAGACTGGCTCTAATCCTCAGACATTCTTTAAAATCTGCTTTCATATGCACAAGTCCTTTCTATTTCCCTGGCTATCCAGGCTTTGGAAACTCAAAAGCCAGGTGAAAAATAGATGAATGAAGTGTTTATGTGTTGAGTGGGTGAGGGAAATAGTCAGTAGGAGAAAGATTAAGGGGCCACAAGAAATAATAACGTAAAACTCATTGGGATATGTTAGAAAAAACAATAACCACCTGTGCCAAGTTAGGTTTATTTAGAGATTCAAAAGAGGTTCTATAGAGAGTCATGTCAGAACACAGCTTATTCTTGTGTTCCTACAAGTGAGGAAATGTATCTTGATACACTTTATATTCAGAGAAAACAAGAATGAAATGACTGGGGTTCAAATCTGGATTATTTGTTGTCTGTCAATGTTGGACTTGTCAATAAAAAAAAAATAATAATGTCAAGTAATAACTCCAGCAAATGCTACTAAATGGATTCAAACCCAACATCTTCACATCATCAGTGTCTTTCCCTTTCAGTCCCTCCAGTTCTCTTCCACAGAGGTACACCCTCCCCTCACACACATACACACCCACACATACAAACAAAGCACAGTCAACACTCTTCCAGGTGGCAAAGTAAACAAACCAGGGCAGATTTCATAGCCTGTTTTCTAGCCATTTGACCATACTGCACACCTCCCCTACTTGGGAGTAAAAGCATATTTTCCACTTGTTACACAACCCTTGAGAGACTTTAAAAAGTAAGAATTATGGAAAAGATTGACATATTGGCAAGGGCACTAAATGAGATGACCCCTAAGCTTGCTTTCCTACTCCCTTCACCATTCATAGGAGAGAAAATGTCATTTCAGGAGATGATACTGTAGGCAGCTCTCAATTATTCACAGGCATATTTGTTTTCCTAGTGGACTTTTCCATCTTGATGAAGTGGGCTTAGTAAAAGCTTTGCAGCCCTCAGTAAATTTTCCTACTACTGCCCCAAACAGTTTTGGGGGGCTTGGTGCCGATCAGCTGTGTCTTTCCATCAGTTCACCATAAATGGCAAATCCCTAACACCATTTGGCTGGAAACCTTCAATATTCTTGCTCTAGTGTTATGATTTCCCTCTTTTATTTTAGCAATCAGAAATGTAAAAACTGGAGTTCCCATTGTGACTCAGTGGATTAAGAATCTGACTAATATCCATGAGGATGTGGGTTCGATCACTGGCCTTGCTCAGTGGGTTAAGGATCTGGCATTGCCACAAGCTGTGGTTTGGTTCACAGATGCGGCTCAGATCTGGCATATCTGTGACTGTGGTATAGGCCAGCAGCTGTATCTCCAATTCGACCCCTAGCCCGGGAACTTCCATATGCCAAGGGTGCATCAGAAAGAAAGAAAGAAAGAGAAGGAAGGAAGGAAAGAAAGAAAGAAAGGAAGGAAGGAAGGAAGGAAGGAAGGACGAAGGAAGGAAAAAAAAGAAAGGTAAAATCCACAAAAAATCTTTCAATCTCATTCAATTCTATCTCCAAATGTTACTGCTGTTATCAGTTGAACATTTTTTCAAAAATTTCTATACTTATAAAAACAGACATGATGTGTGCATGTGTCTGATTGTGTCTGTACAAATGGAAGTATGACAACATCTTTTGACAACTCAACACCTGTGATCACCAAATTTCTACTTTCCTGCTGCAAGAATCCCAGTTTTTAAGATAGAGGGAAAAGACCTCTTTTTGTTGGTTTGAGGGTTTTGGGTTTGTTTTATTCTTTTTTATTGGGGTATACACTGTAAAGTTCACACATCTTGTTTACATATGAATCATTTGTCACTCCCTCACCCAGCTCAAGACACAGGTTATGTCCATCACCCCAGGAGGGTTCACCAGGCCCCTTTTTAGTCAATAACGCCTGAGGGCCATTAGTATATTGATCTCTATAGCCATAGTTCCACCATTTCTTAAGTTCCAGATAAGTTAAATAATATGGTATATAACCTTTTGTGTCTGGCTTTTCCAGCATTTCTATGAAGCTAATTCATGGTTTGTTTTGTTTCAGTAGTTTATTCTGTTTCATTGCTGTGTGGTTTTTCATAACATGCACATACTACAATTTATCTGTTCTTTTTAGGATGCTTCCAGCTTTGTGATATTAAGTATAAAATGCTAAGGACATACCTTGATACATTTTGGTGGATGTATACTCATTTCTGTAGTTATATAACCAAAAGTAATAACACTGGGTCATAGAATATATGTAAGTTTAGCTGGTAGGTATTACCAAAGAATTTCTTAAGTGGCAGGACCAGTTTTCTACCAGCTTTACTGTATAAGAGTTCTACTTGTTCTGTGTCTACTCCAGCATTGCTATTGTTAGTCTTTTTAATTTTAGTCATCCTGGTAGATATATAGTAGATTTTATCATGCTGTTTATTTATACTTGAATTTTCTTCATCAATAATAATGATGATAACTTGTCACATAAGTTTATTGACAATTTGGATAATCTCCTTTCTTGGATAGTCTCCTTTTTTCCATCTTAAATTGACTTGTTTGCCTTTTTCTTTTTAATTTGTAGGAACGTGATATCATCTGGATTTAAGCCCTTTATCAGACATGTGTATTATAAATGTTTGCTCCCAGTCCTTAAAAAAATCAAATTAAAAAATTATCTTAATGATGTCCTTTGATAAGCAAAAATATTTAATTTTACTGAGGCCTAAATTATCAGTCTTTTCTTTTAATGCTAGTGCTTTTAAGGACAGAGATGTCTTGATTTTAGGGCAGTAAGCTTCTCCTCCAACGCTGGGGATAGATTATGGTACCTATATGTGGGCCATAAAATCCATTCCCTTTTGTATTATATCTTTACAGACTTCTGTGCAGCAATGTATGGCCATATGCCCCAGTTCTGGACTGTGTGAAGTAAGGGCAAATCTTTTTTTTTTTTTTTGTCTTTTTGCCTTTTCTAGGGTGACACTCGCGGCATATGGAGGTTCCCAGGCTAGGGGTCTAATCAGAGCTGTAGCTGCCAGCCTACGTCACAGCCACAGCAATTCAGAATCCGAACCACGTCTGCAACCTACACCACAGCTCACAGCAAGGCCGGATCCTTAAGCCACTGAGCAAGGCCAGGGATCGAACCCTCACCCTCAATAGTTCCTAGTCAGATTTGTTAACCACTGAGCCATGACAGGAACTCCAGGGCAAATCTTATAGAAGGTTTCTATGAGAGATTATCTTGTTGCATAAAAAGGAACAAATTCTTGAGAAAAGAGTGTGTTCCCCTTGCTGTCTTCATCTTGGGAAGCTGGTGTGGAGCCCTGTTATTTGCTGTAATCATTTTGTGACGATGAGGAAAAAGCCAAGAGAATCATGGAGTCATTGACCAATTCTGTAACATCATTGGCTGTTGACATATACTGTAACAATTCCACCAGATTTCTTGTTATGGAGGATCATAAGATTGCTTTACCATTTTATCCACAATTATTCAGGAGTCTTTTATCTGCAGTTCCTTTCTCATAAGGGACTCAGGGTACATATTGATCTTTAACTTGCTTCTTCTCTTAAGGTATCATACATGTCATTGTAAGTTAGTACATTCAGATTTACTTTCTTTTCAATGATCACACAGAATTCTATCATGTGTACACTGTGCATTATTTACCCTTTCTCTTGGACTTCCCGTGTGGCTCACAACATTATTTACCCTTTCCCCTATTTTTGCACATTTAGATTTCTACTGTATTGTTATAACATTGCAGTAATTTGTGTGGACGTCTTTGCTTACATACTTTAGCATATTGATAAAATTGATTCTTAGAAATGGTACTGCTGAGTCAAAAGATAATGTACAATTAAATTTGTATAGATATTGGCAAATTGACTTCTGAAAATGTCATTATATTCATATTTCCACCAATTATACATTAGAAAGCCTATTTTCCCCACACAAACAACAGCTTAGCCTATTACAAATATTTTTAAATATTTACCAGTTTTATAGACAGCAATTGCATTTAATTGTGTAAATATGTATTTTTAAATCATTAATAAATTTGAAAATGTTTTTATGGCTTTCGCTGTCCATTTGCGTGTGTGAATTGCCTATTCATTTCTCTTGCCCTCTTCCTTACTGTGCTGTTTGTCTTCAGTATTGCATCATTTCCTAGGATGATTGCTGTTATACTTATTTTAAAGGATGTCTGGGCAAATCTGAATCAGGAAAATGACTCCTCTCTAAATAGGTTTAAAACATGTGGTTGGGTTAATTTGAACTGAGTTATTTACCAATGTCAACTGTATATGCTGTAAATATTTTCTTCTTTTGACTTTCCTTGTGGAGAATTTTACTAGACAGAAGTTTTACAATTTTATGTATAAATAAACCTGCTTATTATGTGTCTCCTCTTGGTGGTATCCTTAGAAAAGCCTTCTCTGTCATAAGATTTTAATAATATTTTTCTACATTTTGTCTTCTTCGGTTACTTTTACTTTATAATCCTTTATTCAACATATAACAAGTATCTGTTAAGTCCTTAGTATGTGCCAGGCACTGTAAAACTGTAAATAATAACACAAAAATTCTCAGCTCTCATGGAGCTTTCATTTTATTAGAAATACAGACAAGTTCTCTTTTATAACATACTTATTTATCTTTTATTAAAGTATAGTTGATTTACAGTACTGTGCCAATTTCTGCTGTATAGCATATATACATATACATTCATACATATACATTCTTTTTCTCCTACTATCTTTCATCATATTCTATCATAAGAGATTGGATATAGTTCCCTGTGCTGTACAGTAGGACCTCATTGCTTATCCATTCTAAATTTAGAGTTTGCATCTACCAACCCCAAACTCCCTGTCCATCCCACTCCTTCTCCCTTCCCCCTTGGCAACATGTTCTTAAACAGATAAATAGCATCTTCAAAAGTGATGATTTCTATGCAAGAAATAACATAAGGCAATGGGAAAGGTGAGCTTATGTTTGGGTACTTTATCTAACAATCTTGGGAAATGCCTATAAAAGAAGTGATGTTTGAAAAAACAGTGAGAAGAGTCAGACTTACAGTGCTATGGAGGAGAGGGGTCCAGAGGGAGGTGACAGCCAGTGTTCAGTCCTTGAAGCAGAAGGACACCCACTCAAAAGACAGAAAGAGGGCCACTGTAGCAGGAAAGCAGTGAAAAGATAGGTCAATCATGGTGGGATCAGAGAAGGCAGCTGCTTGGGCATTTTGTTTGGATTTCATTGTAATGGCCTTGAGAAGTTTTAAGTGGGATGTTAATGTAAGTGAATCACTTTAAGATATATATCAGAGACTTCCATTTCCAAGTAGGATAAGTCATAGCATGCTAATCATTCCAATATAAAGGAAAAAAATGATGAATTATATTTTAGATAATTTTTAAGACAATATAATGATGTGGAAAAGCAATGACTAGATAACCTAAACTGTCATAAAAAAAATAGTATCCTGTAAGCAAGAGAACAATGGCTGTCTCTATCAGTATTCATCTGGGAAATGTGTTGGCTATGGCAATTTAATTAATTGTGACAACTAAATCGAAACGTGTTAATGGAAAAGGAAAGAATTTTAGAATAATAAACTCTCATATAGAATAAGGTAAAAAGACAGTAAGTAGTTAAATGCAAAAAAAGTATATATAAATGAAGTCATACCTTTTTATACAAAGTTATATTTTCAGCTTATATTGTGTGTATCATTTTTTTGTATGATCATATATAAAAAAACTTCAGTTTTTTGCTGTCAAGTGCTAAATTAAAAAAAAAAAAACCAGCAATCTTTAGAAAGTAAATAATTTGAAGTTCCTGTTGTGGCTCAGTAGTAACGAACTTGAGGACAAGGGTTCATTCCCTGGCCTTGCTCAGTGGATTAAGGATCTGGCATTGCCATGAGCTGTGATGTAGGCCACAGACATGGCTCAGATCCCACGTTGCTGTGGCTGTGGTGTAGGCCGGCAGCTACAGCTCCAATTTGACCCCTAGCCCAGGAACATCCGTATGCCCTGGGTATGGTCCTAAAAAGACACACAAAAAAGTAAACAATTTATTATTTGTAAAAAAGAACAAAAGAGCACACTGAAGCACCTTTTAGTTAAAAAGAATACCATCTAACTTACTTGAGGGTAGATGTCAAAGCATTAATAGGCCAGTCTGTTGGAGAGGGTTGCCAGTGACTAAGTAGTGACAATTTGACACTAAAAATGATTACATAGGAGTTCCCGTTGTTGTGCACTGGAAACGAGCCCAACTAGTATCTTAAGGACGCAGGTTTGATCCCTGGCCTGGCTCAGTGTGTCTGGGATCCTGTGTTGCTATGGCTGTTGTGTAGACTGGCAGCTATAGATTCAATCTGACCCCTAGCCTGGTTTGAAACCAGTACGGTCTGTCAAAGGTTATATGTCATGTGATGATACCCCAAAGGAAATTAAACTATTCAAAAATATCCTAGAAACAGGTCATGTTCACAGAAGTGAATCAATTTTACTGGTATGTGAGTTCTTACCAAAAAAAAAAAAAAAAAGGAAGGAAAAGTAAATAATTCCATTGGCTAAAAAATGTGTAATAGCTTAATTTGTCTCATTAGTACAGTACCATTCTCCTAAACTCCTTGACTAATTGAGGTAGTTGTCTAGAAATCGTGATAGGCATTTCTTTTGTTTTCAGAAGATTTTCTAATAACTGAACCCCTTGGGCTGAAACCAGGAGAAAACTAAGTCTTAGATGGTAGGTGGAATACAGGTATAAGCCTTAGACAGGCCTGAGATTTTGACATGCTCTTAATCCCCCTCTCAGGGGACACTGAGGAATGTGCCAGGGTTGTTCTGCACTAGTTTCTTGTATCTCAGGAGTAGGAAGGATTGCAACCAGAGTAAATCAGGGTTAGGGAAAGATTGTATGAGGCTCTCTCAGCAAAAGCAAGCTTATTTAGACCTGGCAGGATTCTTAATCAAAACAAGTGTATCATTAGCCAGTGAACATATTCTGGGGAACATGAGGAAAACTCTGAAGTTTGTGAATTCAAGCAGGGACAAGCTGCATTGTCTCCTGATTCGTGTAAAAAGCTCCCAAAGTGTTCCTTATCTTTTGCTATCAAAAAAACAAAAGCTACTCCTGGAGTTCCCACTGTGGCACAATGGATTGGGGATCCATCAATGTCTCTGTGGTGACATGGGTTTGATCCCCAGTCTGGTGCAGTGGGTTAAGTATTCCAGCATTGCTGCAGCTATGATGTAAGTCTCAGGTGCAGCTCAGATTTGATCCCTGGTCCAGCAACTTCCATATGCTCTGGGTGCAGCCAAAAAAAAAAAAAGCTACATCTTTTAATCATGTTGAGACATTTTTCTATTGGTTATATCAAAGTCTTGGGGCAAAAACATATACAATATTACATATTTTGCCATTGTGAATTATTTATTTCTTATTCTATTTCAAATTGGTTATTGTTGGATATAAGGTATATATATATATATATATATATGTAAATGTATATAAATGTATGTGATAATTTAGTATGTAGCTGGATTTCATCTACATGTCTATATGTGTGTATGAATTCCAAATAAATGTACATGATAATTTAGTGGGCAAATAATTCCATATGTAATGTAGACATAAAATATATGGTTAATATATATTCCATATATATATAATAAATAGTCCATATATATTCCAGATATAATATGAAATCCAGATATTTCTAAACTATCTTACATGTTTTAATAAATTTTAAATAGAATCTTAGACTTTTAGATATGTAGATAAACAAAATTGACAATCTTATCTTGCTTATAATATTTCAAATCTTCATTGACTTTTCATAAATTATAGCATTGGCTAAGTTATCTGGAATGAACAAAAGAACTGAGAGTGAGTTTCTTTGTAAATTAATAACAGTAACTGATAATATTTTTTTAAAAAAAACAGTGGGTTAGCTACCATGATTACTGTTTTACCTGCAGCTAGTTCAATACAACAGATAACTATAAATACTATCTTATGGATGAGGAAATTGTGAAGTAATTTCTTAAATGTTCAAGAGCTAGTAGGTAATGCAATGAATTCATGATTCAAGCTCAGAATCCAGGCATTTATTTAATATTTTCGTAGAACCTGACACAAACCAATTCAGGAAAGTGATATCTATAGAACTTTTTATACAAAATGTATAGTAACCTGAACCTTAAAGGCAATATTTGTTTTATTTATTTCCCTACTCAATGTTTAAGAATATAAGTAACTTACCCTTTTCCTGCACCCAAAAGGTAAAGGAGAGATGGCTCGTATAATCCCTTCATACAGTGGATATCATTTGAGACATAATAATTCAATGAACCGAAACTTTTTGGTTCATGGAAAGATCGGTTAAAGGTACTTTACTCCTGGGGTTCAAGGAGAAGGGATCATGCAGTTGAAAACATGAACATACTTAGTAGTCTTTAGGGGGTTGGAGCTCAGTTGAATATTTGACAGAGGAAGAGAAGAACTTCCTCAATATATGGGAAATTGAAGAAGAAAGGGTGATGAGCTGGCCCAGCTAACCTCAACCAAACCCTAGAACACTGGATTTCAGTGAAGTTTTTGTAATATTAAATATAAAGTCAAACTGGCTCTACAGTTTTGACGAAAGACTGCTTGATATAACTGGGGTAGGTCTATTATTGGTTTGTAACTTAAGAACTTTCCAATTATATGAGAGAAGCACAGATCCAATTCTAATTAATTGTATTGTTAGTCAGCCAAGCACCCATAGAGTTTAAAATAAAAGAAAACTTTGTGGCTCAGTGTGTTAAGAGCCCAACTAGTATTCTTGAGAATATGGGTTTGATCCCTGGCCTCACTCATGGGTTAAGGATGCAGCGTTGCAGTGAGCTGTGGTGTAGATCACAGATTCTGCTCGGATCCTGCATTGCAGTGGTTGTGATGTAGGCTGGCAGCTGCAGCTCCAATTTGACCCCTATCCTGGGAATTTCCACATGCTTTGGGTGCAGCCCTAAAAACAAAAAAAGTAAAATAAAAAATAAAAATAAAAGAGAAAATAATAGTAATTGTATCTCAGCCAATCTGGTGCACAGGGAAACTGGACTCTGGGAAATGGCTCCTACACTCTATTTTCTAGCTTTTACGTCCTGCTTCTATCATGGCTCTTATTTTTTTGTGTTCACTATCATCTCAGGACCCTCCTTCTCTGTATACTGTTTTTTGTCAGTCTTTTTAACTCTTTCCTGTTCTAGTAGGAAGGTATTGGGATATATTTATTACCCTAAGAGAGCCTCAGGGAAGGCTCTCTTTTGTTGCAAAATGTGTTAAAAATCCTTTCCTATCAGATGCTGATTATTTCTATATCCTAGTTGAAAAACTATTTGTTATGGCTTGGAGTGTTTTGGAGGCGGCAGATAAGTGGAGAGCCATGGTTAAAACTAGATTCCACTAACAATCGAGTTAGTGGAAAAAGTATTGCCTTCAGAGATAGGATGTTTAGATTCAAGCCATAGCTCTGCAAAGGACTGGTCTGGGATACTAGCAACAGTTTTTCTGACTTCTTTGAGCCTCGGTTTGCACAATAGAAATAACAGTAGTAGTTATCTGACTCATATTGTTATTTCAAGTTTCACTGGAAGTCCTTATTACCACAAATAACCTTAAATATTTGTGGGTATCTTTAATGTGCCAGGCTCTGGAAATACAAGAATTCATAAAGCAGACATTTTTGGAGTTGATACTTGTCTAGTGGATAATGAAACTATAAAAACTATGAAACCTAGGATAGATTATGGCAGGCTGTAATGTTTGATTAGAGCTCTATAGTTCTGAATGAGAGGATTTCTCATCAAGATTTTATAAAATGGAGCAGCTAAGTTGAGGTCATTTAGTCAATTCCAATTTCACTTAGTAAAGCTATTCTTTATCTCAGACTCCAAAGGGGGAAAAAAAGACCCTTATTTGTGTTTTAAAATTCTGCAGAATACAGGTTCACATATAAGTCTTTACTAACATTGAGACAGGATTAAGACGGCGAAATAGAAGGACCGGAGCTTAACTTCTCTCATAAAAAAAACAAAATTGCAACCAAATGCTGAACAAATTTCAACCAAACGGACTGGAAACTTTCAAAAAGATATCCTACTCCAGAAGACAAAGAGGAGGTCACATCAAGAGGTAGGAGGGATGATTATGTGATATAAGCAACCCTATACCTTCTGAGTGGGAAGCCCACCAGACTGGAAAGTTACCGTTTCACAGAGACTCACCTATAGAAGTGAGAGTTCTGAGACCACATCAGGTCCACATGCCTAGGGATCTGGCATTGGGAGAAAGAACCCCTGGAGCATTCTGACATTGAAGGCCAGTGGGGCTTGTGCACAGGAGCTCCACGGGACTAGGGAAAATGGAGACCCCGTTCTTGAAAGGTGCACACAGACTTTCATGTGCACTGGGTCCCATGGCAAAGCAAAGGCTCTGTAGGAATCTGGGTCAGAACTGACTGCAATTCTTGGAGGCTCTCCTGGGAAAACCGGGGGTGATTATGGGTCATTGTGGGGGAAAAACATTGGAGACAAAGCTTTCAGGAATATTCATCAGCGTGCATTTCCCTGGAGGTGGCCACTTTGAGAAAATCTGACTCCACCCACAAGAGCTGAGAAGCCCCAGGCCAAACAATAATTCAGGGAGGATCACAGCCCCATCCATCAGTAAACAGGCTTCCTAAAGACTCCCCCAGGCACACAGCTGCATCTAATCCCACCCAGAGACAAAGCCCCACACACCAGAGGGATAAGAATCAGCCCAACCTACCAGAGGGCAGGCACCAGTCTCTTCCATCAGGAAGCCTACAGCAAGCCCCCATACCAACTTCAGTCACAAGGGGGACAGACACCAGAAGTAAGAGAGGCTACAACTCTATTGTCTGCAAAAAGGATACCATATCAAAAACCTATAAAAATGAAAAGGTAGAGAACTATAACTCAGATAAGGGAGAAAGAAAGAAATAAAAAAACCTGGAAAACAGCTAAGTGATCTAGACATTATCAGCCTCCAGGAAAAAGATTTTAGACTGTTGATGCTGAGGATGATGCAAGACATTGGAAATAAACTGGAGGCAAAGATTGATAATTTACAGGAAACACTGGGCAAAGAAATACAAGATATAAAACTTAAGCAAGAAAAGATGCAAAATATAATACCTGAAATAAAAATTCATTAGAAGCAATGAACAGCAGAATACATGAGGCAGAAGAATGCATAAGCGAGGTGGAGGGCAGATTAGTGAAAATCACTGATGCAGAACAGGAAAGAGGAAAAGATTGAAAAGAAGTGAAGAGAGTCTCAGAGAACTCTGGGACAATGTGAAATGCATCAACATCTGTATTACAGGGGAGACAGAAGGAGAAGAGAGAGAAAAAGGGATAGAAAAAAATATTTGAAGATATGATAGCTGAAAATTTTCCTAGCATGGGAAAGGAACCTCACTCAAATCCAGGAAGCACAATGAGTACCATATAAAGCAAACTCAAGGAGGAATACACTAAGACACATATTAATCAAGCTGACCAGAATCAAAGACAAAGAGAAAACACTGAAAGCAGCTAGAGAAAAGGAACAAGTAACATACAAGAGAGCTGTGATAAGGTTATAGGCAGATTTTTTTAGCAGAAACTGTGCAGGCCAGAAGGGAGTGGCACAATATACTTAATATGATGAAAGGAAAAAACCTCCAGCCAAGATTACTTTACCCAGCAAGGCTCTCATTCAGATGTGAAGGAGAAAGATAAGAGAAAGCTAAGAGATTTCAGCAACAATAAACCAGCTTTACAACAAATACTAAAGGAACTTCTCTGGGCAGAAAGGAAAAGGCCACAACCAGAAACAAAAATATCACAAATGAGAAGGCTCACCAATAAAGGCTTGTATACAGTAAAGACAGGAAATCATCCACGCACAATTATGCGACCAAAATCAGAAATCATGATAAGAGGAGGTTACGATGAGGACACTGGAGATGCACTTGCAATCAAGAAACCAACAACTTAAAACAATCTTGTTTATATATATATTGACTCCTACATCAAAACTTCAGGGCAACTGCAAACCAAAAATCTATAACTGATACACAAACAAATAAGAAAAATCAACTCAAATACAACACTAAAGGTAGCCATCAAACCACAAGAGGCAAGAACAAGAGAAGGGAAGAAAAAAGAGCAACAAAACTGAATCCAAAACAGTTAATAAAATGACAAAAAGAAATACATATCAATAATTACCTTACATTTTTTTTTTTGTCTTTTGTTGTCTTAGTGCCACACCTGCAGCATGTGGAAGTTCCCAGGCTAGGGATCTAATTGGAGCTGTAGCCACTGACTTACAACACAGCCACAGCAATGCGGGATCCAGGCCGTGTCTTCAACCTACATCACAGCTCATGGCAACGCCAGATCCTTAACCCACTGAGTGAGGCCAGGGATCAAACCTGAAACCTCATGGTTCCTAGTAGGATTAGTTTCCACTGCGCCACAATGGGAAGTCCCATCTTAAATGCCCCAACCGAAAGGCATACACTGGCTGAATGGATACGAACACAAGACCCATATATATGCTGTCTTCAAGAGACCCACTTCACTTCTAGGGACACATACAAATCAAAAGTGAGAGAGTGGAAGAAAATGTTCCATGCAAACAGAAATCAAAAAAAAAGCTGAAGTAGCATTACTCATATCACACAAAATAGACCTTAAAATGAAGAATATTTTAAGAGACAAGGAAGGGCACTAAATAATGATCAAAAGATCAATCCAAGAAGCAGATATAGTAATTTTAAATATCTATGCACCCAACATAGGATCACCATAATATACAAGGCAACTGCTAACAACCTTAAAAGGAGAAATTGACAATAACACAATAATAGTAGGGACATTAACACCCCACTTACAGCAATGGACAGATCATCCATACAGAAAATCAATAAGGAAACACAGGACCTGAATGAAGCAATAGACCAGATGGACTTAATAGATATTTATACAACACTCCATCCGAAGGCAACAGAATACACATTCTTCTCAAGTGTACACAGAACATTCTCTAAGATGGATTACATCCTGTGCTACAAATCAAGCCTCGGTAACTTTCAGGAAACTGAAATCATATCAAGCATCTTTTCTGACCACAACGCTATATGACTGCAAATCAACAACAAGAAAAAAACTGCAAAAACACAAACACATGGAGACTAAACAACATATTACTAAACAACTAATGGATCACTGAAGAAATCAAAGAGGAAATTAAAAAATACATAGAAGCAACGCCGAGTATTTATGCTGCGAGCCACATGGGAAGTCAGTGTGGAGGTACCTTAGAAAACTCTACATAGAATTACCATATGACCCAGCAATCCCACTCTTGGGCATATATCCAGACAAAAATTTCCTGGAGAAAGACACTTGCACACGCATGTTCACTGCAGCACTATTCACAATAGCCAAGACATGGAAACAACCCAAATGCCCATTGACAGATGACTGGATTAGGAAGATGTG
>PVHT020001179.1:4021077-4073379 GCA_004024745.2 Catagonus wagneri
TAACTGGAGTCTAAAACACTGCACAAATGAACATCTCAACAGAAAAGAAAATCACGAACTTGGGGAACAGACTTGTGGTTGCCAAGGGGGCGGGGGAGGGGTGGGGGAGGGGTGGGAGGGAATGGGGATAACTAGTGCTTTAATGATGGAATAGCAAGGAGCTCCAACTGTGTTGCACGGGGAACTATATCTAATTACAAGTGACAAATCTATATATGTACATGTAATTGGGTCACCACATGGTGCAGTTGGAAAATCTGACAGAAATCTGTAAACCAGCTATAATGCAAAAAAAAAAATACATAGAAGCAAATGACAACAAAGATACAACACTTCAAAACCTATGGGATGCAGCAAAAGCAGTTCTAAGAGGAAAGTTTGTAGCAATACAAGCCTACCTCAGGAAACAAGAAAAAGCTCAAATAAACAACCTAACTTTACACCTAAAGCAGCCAGAGAGAGAAGAACAGACAAGACCTAAAGTTAGTAGAAGAAAAAAATCATAAAGATCAGAGCAGAAATCAATGAAATAGAAATGAAGAAAACTATAGAAAAGATCAATGAAAGTAAAAGCTCGTTCTTGGAAAAGATCAACAAAATTTATAAACCCTTAGCCAGACATATCAAAAAAAAAAAAAAAGAGAGGAATCAAATCAGTAAAATCAGAAATGAAAAAGAAGTAACAACAGACATCACAGAAATACAAAGGATCATAAGAGACTACTATATGCAACTATATGCCAATAAAACAGAAAACCTAGAAGAAAAGGACAAATTCTTAGAAAAGTACAATCTTCCAAGACTAAACCAAGATGAAATAGAAAATATGAATGGACAAATCACAAGTTCTGAAATTGAAACTGTGATTAAAAAACTTCCAACAAACAAATGTCCAGGACCAGATGGCTTCACAGGCAAATTCTATCAAACATCTGGAGAAGAGCTAACACCTATCCTTCTGAAACACTTCCAAAAAATTGCCAAGGAAGGAACACTCCCAAACTCTTTCTATGAGGCTACCATCACCCTGATACCAAACTCAAAGATACCACAAAAAAGAAATTTACAGGCCAATTTCACTGATGAAAATACTAGCAAACCTAATCCAACAATACATTAAAAGGATTTTATAACATGATCAAGTGGGATTTATCCCAGGGATGCAAGGATTCTTCAATATCCGCAAATCAATCAGTGTGATATACCACATTAACAAACTGAAGAATAAAAACCATATGATCCTCTCAATAGATGTAGAAAAAGCCATTGGCAAAATCCAACGCACATTTCTGATAAAAATCTTCAGAAAGTGGGCATAGAGGAAAACTACCTCAACATAATAAAGGCTATGTAAGACAAACACAGCTCACATCAATCTCAATGGTGAAAAGCTGAAAGAATACCCACTGAGATCAGGAACAAGACAAGGATGTCCACTCTTGCCACTACTATTCAATATAGATTTGGAACTCCTAGCCATGCAATCAGAGAAGTAAAAGGAATAAAAGAAATTCAAATTGGAAAGGAAGAAGTAAAACTATCACTATTTGCAGTTGATATGATATTATACCTAGAGAATCCTAAAGACTACCAGAAAACTATTACAGCTCATCAATGAATTTGGCACATCATCACATGAATTTGGCAAAGTCACAGGATACAAAATTAATACACAGAAATCAACTGCATTTCTATATACTAACAATGAAAGGTCAGAAAGAGAAATTAGGGAAGCAATCCCATTTACTATCACATCAAAAATAATAAAATATTTAGGAATAAACCTATCTAAAGAGACAAAAGACCTGTACTCTGAAAGACACTGATGAAAGAAATCAAGGATGACAAGAACAGATGGAAAGACATACCATGCTCTTGGATTGCAAGAGTCACTATTATCAAAATGACTATACTATCCAAGGCAATCTATAGATTCAATGCTGTCCCTATCAAATTACCATGGACATTTTTCACAGAACTAGAACAAAATATTTTAAAGTTTGTTTGGAAGCAAAAAAGACCCAGAATAGGAAAAGACATCCTGAAAAAAAAAAAAAATGGAGCTGGAGGAATCAAGCTCCCTGACTTCAGACTATACTTCAAAGCTGCAGTCATCAAAACTGTATGGGACTGGAACAAAGACAGAAATATAGATCAGCGGAATAGGATAGAAAGCCCAGAATTAAACCAACACATCTACTGTCAACTAATCTATGACAAAGGAGGCAAGAATATACAATGGAGAAAAGACAGTCTGTTCAATAAGTGGTACGGGGAAAACTGGACAGCCACATGTAAAAGAATGAAATTAGAACACATCCTAATACCATACACAAAAATAAACTCTAAATGGATTAAAGACCTAAATACAAGGCCAAATAGTATAAACCTCTTAGATGAAAACATAGGCCAAACACTCTCCCACAAAAACTACAGCAACATCTTCTGAGACCCACCCCCTAGAGTAATAACAGTAAAAACAAAAATAAACAAATGGGACTTAGTTAAACTTAAAAGTTTCTGCACAGCAAAGGAAACCCTAAAAAAAAAAAATGAAAAGACAACAAACTGAATGGGAGAAAACATTTGTAAATGAAGCAACTGCCAAGGGATTAATTTCCAATATTTATAAACACCTTCTGCATCTCCATACCAAAAAAAATGAATAACCCCATCAAAAAAAAAGGGCAGAAAATCTAAACAGACAGTTCTCCAGAGATGACATACAGATGGCCAAAAAAACACAAGAAAAGATGGTCAATATCACTCACTATTACAGAAATGCAAATCAAAACCACTATGAGGTACCACCTTTCACCAGCCAGAATGGCCATCATCAAAAAGTCTACAAACAATAAGTGCTGGAGAGGGTGTGGAGAAAAAGGAACCCTATTTACACTGTTGGTGGGACTGTGAATTGGTGCAACCACTGTGGAAAACAGTATGGATAGTCCTCAGAAAACTAAAAATGTAATTACCATTTGATCCAGCAATCCCACTCCTGGGCATCTATCCACAGAAAACCATGACTTGAAAAGACACATGTACTCCAATGTTCATTGCAGCACTCTATACAATAGCCAAGACATGGAAGCAACCTAAATGTCCACTGACAAAGGAATAGATAAAGAAGATGTGGCACATATACACAGTGGAATATTACTCAGTCATTAAAAGCAAAAAATAGTGGCATTTGCAGCAACATGGGTGGACTTAGAAATTATCATGCTAAGTAAAGTCAGTCAAACAATGAGACACCAAAATCAAATGCTATCACTTATCTGTGGAATCTAAAAAAAAAAAAAAAAGACACAATGCACTTCTTTGCAGGATAGATATTGACTCATAGACTTTGAAAAACTTATGGTTTCCAAATGAGACAGGTTGGGGGCTGGGGGGAATGCACTGAGGGTTTGGGATGGAAATGCTATAAAATTTGGTTTGTGATGACTGTTGTACAACTATAAATGTAATCAAATTCATTGAGTAATTTTAAAAAAGTCTTTACTAACATTGATAAATCATTCCTCATCTAAGAAAGTTGATGCAAGTTATCTACCCTCAGGGGGCAATTGACTTTGCATTTCTGGACAATGAGTTGGATTAAGTCAACTACCTGATTGCTTATAGGGACTAGAAAGATAATAGCATCAATGTTGTAGAATTCCAGGACCATAAAATGTCAGAGCAGGAAGGCACTTCTTTGAACACCTCCCTCCACTGCTTTGTTTGCAGGCGTGGAAACTGAGTCCCACAGATGGCACTGGATCACCTCAAACCTCACTGCTAGTGATCAGGTCTCTGCTGAAGAAACAGAATTCAGTGACAGGCATGCAGATGAAAGGCTCACCTCTCAGTTCATTAGGATCACATCACATTGAACTGAGTTTCAGCACACAAGTGTAAAAGGAGGTTTCTGTAATGCCAAAGAATTGATGAAACTGGAAAACAAATTCTAACTATGTATCTTAAGGATACCAATCTTTCAGAAACCTTTGGATACATGTTTATTAAAAATAGCCACAGGTCAAAAATTAACTTCCTTCCCTGATTGCCTTTTTGAATTATTTTTTCAAAAACCACTTCAAGGCAGTCTAAACACTTCCCAGCTTTATATACATTTATTTATTTATATACATTTATTTTTAAATACATTTTTCATCCCTCAATCCTTGTCCCACAAACCCTCGTGCCCACTATGCACAAACACTTCTTTCCCCTCCCCTTCCTCCTAAGTATCTCACAACGGCTTGATCAGAGAAAAATCTCTATTTCATGCAATTCCAAGGAGTTCAACTTCTATGAATCACCTACTACTCATACTCATGCCAAAATTACTGATAACAAAATTGAGGTGCATGGATGAATATTAGAAGGGGCATCATTTCTATGGTCCTAAGTCCTATTCCTGCAACATCTTTAGTACCAAGAATTTGTGTTCATGGACTGAGGTAATCCC
The DNA here is from genome assembly GCA_004024745.2 of Catagonus wagneri. Classification (NCBI taxonomy): domain Eukaryota; kingdom Metazoa; phylum Chordata; class Mammalia; order Artiodactyla; family Tayassuidae; genus Catagonus; species Catagonus wagneri. The sequence continues at coordinate 4,025,537 of PVHT020001179.1, forward strand.
TACTGAGCATCTGGTAATGCTATCATCCACTTGGATATTTTGGAGTTTTTTTTTTAATTGTTTTAAACTGAAGTATAGTCGATTTATATGCTGTGTCAATTTCTGCTGTACAGCAGAGTGACCTCATCATACATATGTGTGTGTGTGTGTGTGTGTGTGTGTGTGTATGTGTGTATACACATATATATGTATATTATTTTTCTCATATTATCTGCCATCATGGTCTATTCCAAGAGATTGGATATAGCTCCCCGTGCTATGCAGCAGGACCTTATTGCTTATCCACTCTAAATGTAATAGTTTGTATCTACTGAACCCAAACTCCCCATCCATCCCACCCTCTCCCCCAACTTCCTTGGCAACCATAGATCTGTTCTCCATGTCTGTGAGTCTGTTTCTGTTCTGTTCATAGGTTCGACTGTGACACATTTTGTATTTCACATATAAGTTACACCATATGGTATGTGTCTTTCTCTCTCTGACATTTTACTTTTTTTCAGATTTTTACAGTGATTTTTATTTTTTCCATTGTGGTTGGTTGACAGTGTTCTGTCAATCTCTAGTTGCATCCATGTTGCTGTAAATGGCATTATTTCCTTCCTTTTTATGGCTGAGTAGTATTCCGGGTGTTAATATCTAGTTCATGTCCTCTACTTCTCCAATCACGGAGGTCTTAAATGCTTTATTAATTTGATTTTTAGCTGTATATCTGAACAGTCACTTTGCTTCCAGAATGCTCTTCCAGTGTCTTAGCTTCAGAGTTTCTGAATGGCCCTAATGATAGTGACCTTTATCTCCCTTCTATTTTAACCATCCCTTCCCATGGTTTTGCAATTAGACACATTTTGGGGTACAAGTACAAAAACCAAAAACAGAAAATTCAAAATGAGAAACAGAAAAACTCCTGATTTTCTGTGGCTTACACAAATAGGTTTAATTTTCTCTCATGATAACCAACATGGAAGTATGTGGTCTAAGTCCAGGGCAGCAGTTTCTAAATTATATCAAGGACTGAAGGTCCTTCAGCTGCTCCAGTCTGCCATCCTCAGCATGTTGGCTTGTCAAGTTATGTTGTCAACATGTCATTCATTCTTTTAGCTATAACACCTGGTTTCAAGGCAGAAAGAGAAATGCCACCCTGGCTGCATCTATTCAATTAAGTTAAAGAGTATTTCCAGAAACCTGAGCAGACTTATACTTATGCCTCTTTGATAGTAACTGTGACATGCATCCCTTCTTAGACGTAAGGCTGAGAATATTGCTTTTCTGAAGAATGTTACATCATATGAAAAACCAACCAAAACCTTATATTAGATCCCTTCCAGGTCCCCAAGCCCTGCTCTGCTTTCCTTCCCCTCAGCAGATGTTTAAGCCAATAAACATTGTTGAGCACCTACAATGTGCTAAGTTTTGAGGACATAAGGATGTATAGTAAGGTAAAGTGCATGAATAAGAAACATCTATAACCATTCCCTTCCTCATTCCTCTGTTAACTTGGAGAAATCTGTGGAGAAAGCAGATGAAAAAAGTCAAAAGCTATGGGATACATTTCCCTAAGAAGATTAACAGGAGAACAAAAGCAACTATAGTTCTTAAAGAACTCCATCTTATGCACCTATAATAAAATTAAATATAATTTTAATTTTGCTATAAAAAATTGAAAATAATTTTGATAATTTTCTCCGATTCCAAATTGCTCAATGAATAAATTATTCCTTTAATCTTGTGACTTAAACTTTATTTTTAATATCAAACTATCTTAATCTTCTTGGAGCTAAATGGTCAATATGCTGTTATGTATTTTGCATACAAAAATTTTATCATTTAATTTTTCTTTTATCTTTCTTATTTGAGAGGCAATCATTTTGTTTTTAGGTCTAAAACTTCCTGCAGGGTTTTTGTAAAGCATGTAGACCCCAGGCATTGTGTTTATAGTGTTCCATACAAAAATGTGCCATGAATAAGGACATCTTGGAGCGTTAGCTACCAAAATTAAAAAAATATTCTGAACAAAGGGATCAGAAAGATGATTTACTCCAGGCATTGCAAACTCAAATCGATTCGGGGCAGGCAGGTGACTCCATGAGGAAAGTATAAACTGTGGCAAGCTGGAGAGTGATACAAACTAACCAATCAATCAACAAAAATATTGTTCCTATCAAAATGGTAGTGTGGATCTGTTGGCAGTTGATCTTTGATTTGAAAGCTTTCCAGTGTGATGAGTTACCTTGAGTTTCACAAAATATAGCCAGAGCCCCATTCATGTTGCCTGTGGCCCCATTCAGGGCATGCTTTGCCCGGTCACCAACCACGCTTCACGTTTACAGGTTGTCCACTTTCCCTAGAAAAAAAGAAGAACTTGAGGACCTGTGGTACTTTAAAGCCCTTTATGTAGGTCATTGCTTTTAATCTTTAACACACACTCGAGGTTGCTATTAGTAGCCTCTATTTTCAGATAAGAAAACAGCAATGTTAGATAACCTGTCTGAGGCCGGGTTAGGAAATTGTGCGCAACCCAGTCAGCGGTGGGTTTTGAACCCAGGTGTATGAAGTTTGTGTTTTTTTTTTTTTTTTTTACTATATTACTATATATAAATATATGTACACTATATTACCTGCTTCCTTCACTTCCAAGAAATATCATAATAATTTAAGTAGTGCCTCAAAGAAGTGATTATTATGTGATTTTTTTTTTTTTTTTGCTTTTTTGCTTTTTAAGGCCGTACCTGAGGCATATGGAATTTCCCAGACTAGGGGTTGAATCGGAGGTACAGCTGCCGGCGTACACCACAGTCTCAGCAACTCAGGATCCTAGCCGCATTTGCGACCCACACCACAGCACGGGGCAACACCAGACCTTAACTCACTGAGAGAGGATGGGGATGGAAACCACATCCTCGTGTATACTAATCGGATTCGTTTCCGCTGTGCCACAGCAGGTAACTCCCTATGTGATCATTTTAAATACAGAATCAAACATGCATCAAGAATACTGAACACAGTCTGCATAGTGAAACTTCCCAGTGATGATGAAAAGGAGCAAGGATCTTGCTGATGTTGTCTTTCTTTCACATGCTCAGCCCTCATCTTTCCTGACCTGTTAGCTGCATTCCACACAGCTGGTCACAGCTTCCTGCGGTGCTCTTGAAACATTTTCTTTATTTGCTTTCCGGACAATCTCTCTTTTTGTTCTCCCACGTCATCACTCTAAACAGTGAAGTGGGACTCCATTCAATCCTCATTCCTCTCTACCTCACCACTTGTGTAACATTCAGCCGCTTGGCTTTAACAAAATGTCATCTATAACCTGATTCTGTTCACGTTAATATTTTTAGTCCTAATCCCTTTCTTGAAGTCTGACTACTAGACCTCCATGGTCTCTTATCAGAAATCTCAGTATAGTTTTGCTTTAGAAAACACTTTTTAAATTTTATAAGTGTATATGCTGTATATTAGAGACATGGCCAGCAAGATTTGGGGCAGCCAAAGCAATTTTTTTTTTTTTAAGAACAAACCTGGGGGCATCATGATACTTGATTTCATACTATACTACAAACCAATAATAAAAAAATTTATGGTGTAAAAATAGATGCATAGATCAATGGAGTAAGATAGGAAGGATAGAAAGCCCAGAAACAAACCCATGCTCATATGGTCAATTAATCTACAGCAAAGGAGGCAAGAATATAAACAAGAAAAAGGTAGTCTCTTCAATAAATTTTGTTGGAAAAGTTGGACAGCTACACACAAAATAATAAAACTGGGCCACTTTTTTATATTATATACACAAATAAACTCAAAGTAGATTAGAGATTTAAATATAGGACCTGAAATCATAAACCTCCTGGAAGAAAACGTAAGCCATACCCTCTTTGGCATCAGTCTTAGCAATATTTTTTTTGAATCTTATCTCCTTGGGCAAGGGCCACAAAAGCAGATTTTTTTTTTTATAAAAGGGATTATACCAAACTAAAAGGATTTTTCACGGCAGAATAAATCATCAATAAAATGAAAAGGCAGCTTACTGTATGGGAGAAAATATTTGCAAATGACATGTTGGATAAAAGGTTGATGTCCCAAATATGTAAGAATTCATACAACCCAATATAAAAAAAAAAACAAATCTGATTACAAAATGGGCAGACATGAATAGACATTTTTTCCAAGGAAACCGTAGCATATAGCCAACAGACACATGAAAAGATGCTCAGTCATCAGGGAAATGCAAATCAAAACCACAATGAGATATCACCTCATACCTGTCAGAACGGCCGTTATCAAAATAGACAACAAATAACATGTGTTGGTGAGGATATGGAGAAAAGGGAGACTTCATGCACTGTATTGTATATTGATACAGCCAATGGAAAACAATATTCATGTTCCTCAAAAAACTAAAAATAGACCTGCTATGTAATCTAGCCATTCCACTTCTGAGTATTTATCTAAGAAAAACAAAAAAATAGTAAATTTGAGAAGATATATGCCCTTCTAGGTTCACTGCAGCATCATTTACAATAGCCAAGATATGGAAACAATCTAAGTGTCCATCAACAGATGAAAGCTTAAAAAAGATGTGATGTAAACACACATACACACACACATATATATATTCATTGGTATAGTAGCCATAAAAAACAGTGAAGTATTGCCATTTGTGACAAAAGGAATTGACCTAGGTATTATGCTAAGTAAAATAAGTCAGACAGAGACAAATTCTCTGTGATTTCACTTATATGTGAAATCTAAAGAAACAAAATGAATAAACAAATAAAACCAAACAGAAACATATTCATAGGTACAGATAACAAACCAGTGGTGGACAGAGGGGAGGTGGATGGCTGTTGGGCTAAAGATAAAGAGGATTTGGAGTTCCTGTCATGGCTCAGCAGTTAATGAACCCAACTAGTATCCAAGAGGATGCGGGTTTGATCCTTGACCTTGCTCAGTTGGTTAAGAATCTGGCATTGCTGTGAGCTGTGGTGTAAGTCCCAGATGCGGCTCGGATTTCATGTTGCTGTGGCTGCAACATGGACCCCTAGCTTGGGAACCCCCACATGCTGTAGGTGCTGCCCTAAAAAGACCAAAAAAAAAAAAAAGATAAAGAGGATTTGAAAGGTATCAACTTCCAGTTATAAAATAAATAATTCATGGAGATATAATGTAGAGGTTAGGGAATAAGCTCATAATGTAATAACTGTGTATGGTGATAGATAGCAACCAGACTTTGCAATGTATTTAAGTGTTGAACCACGATGATGTACTCCTGAGACTAACAGAATATTGTATATCAACTATACTTCAATTAAAACAGTTGTATCATTCGAAAAAAAAAAAAAAAGATTTGGGGCAGCACCCAACATTCAAATGCCTGATACTTCTGCAGTAAAAAAAACAAACAAACAAAAAACTATTCACACAAATTTAGATGAGAAATGATTATAAGTAGTTACATATCAATGAAATCAAGTTTGCTGTTGCATGAGAAATAAAATCTCCTTGTCCATTTTCTTTCCTCATCCTTCCCCTGCTTTACTTTCCTCCATAGCTTTTAACTAACTCTTGGTATATGAGGAGTGTTCATTTGCTTAAGGTCTGGCTTCCTCAAATCCAATGTAAATTTCTTGAGAGCTGGTTTTCAGTGTTCCCGTCTCTTCCAAGGCATACAACAGTTGTGGGCACACATTTGGTGCTCAGTAATTGTTTCATAGAGAAATAAATGAATCCTCAAATTCAGAAAGAAAAAACACAATAGTTTTTGCCTGGTTCAGCCGAAGTATCAGTAAATATGGGATTGCCACAGGTTCAAGGTCACAGTTAGCAATAACCACCCTTTCTTGTCACCTAGTTGCTTTAACACATATTGAGGAACTGTTGGTCAGACTCCAAGGCCCCTTGAACATTTGCAAATGATATCCTTAAGCTCATTTCTAAAATGAGTAACTTGAAGCCCAGAGAGCCTGAAGAACTAGTTCCTGGTTACCAGAGACCAATCACTAGCCGAATTAAGAGTAGAACCCAGGCTTAAGAGATCTTTCATCTCATTTCTCTCAAACCTCCACAAATATAAAAAGTATTCATGGGATGTTGAGTGGCTCTGAAATTTTAACATGGCTTATTAGACTATTATAAGAAACCTGCAACATTTTTGTCTCTAAGTAATGAATTTTGTTTTCACAAGAGGTATGGAACTTAGTTTTTTAGACCATAAAATAGCCTTTACCTGTCTTTCTAGGGTAGGGTATTTCAGTTTGTAAAAGACTCCAAAGTAAATGTGCAGTGATCGGATCTGGATGGTGTGTAGTATTTCAAGTTTCTGCATTTGTTTTTAAACGTCATTTCCAAAGCATTCTCATTATAATAATAATATATATAATTAAATATTTGGTATTATAAATACCTCCTCTCTCCATATGTTTATATACATGTGTAATATACAATATAGTATATACTATAAAAATACATAAAATTTATACATAAAATCAGGATGTAGAATATTCTTGCTCCCTCACTTACCAATTACATGAGTTTTAAAAAGTCGCTCCATGAGTTCCTGCCATGGTACAACAGGATCAGTGGTGTTTGGGAGGAAGGTTTGATCCCTGCCCAACAGAGTGGTTAAGGATTCAGCATTGCTGCAGCTGTGGTCTGGGTAGCAACTGTGTCTCAGATCGGATCCCTGGCCCAGGAACTCCGTATGCCATGGGGTGGCCAAAAAAGAAAAAAAAATAGAAATAAAAAATAAAAACTCACTCCATTTCTCTGAGCTTCACTTGTATTATGAGAGAAATAAGAATATGAACAGTTACTGTCATAATATCTGCCCTATTTATCTCAATTACTTGTTGCAAATTAAAAATATTATAATAACCTTCATTTTAAACTATGGATGTAGTTCAATAAATCTAAGATAGAATATTAAGTATGAGTATTGCCTACTAGTTAAAATCATGGACTATGTATCCAGACTGTCCAAATGAAATCCTGGCTCTTCCATTTACTAATTGTGTGACTTGGGCAAGCTGCTTAACCTCTCTGAGGTTTATTTTCCTTATCTATGAAATAAGGATGAGAAGAGAGGCTACCTCTTATGGTTCTTTTGAGACTTGAATGTATCAATGTTTGTAAAACCCTTTGGACAATGCCTGGCATCTCATAAATTCTGTGCCAGCTGCCACAGTAATGCAATTAAGAAATCATTATTATGTCTAGAAGATCTGGATAAAGGTATATAGCTAGATATGTAGGTATGTTCTTATGTGTATAGCTAACTAAGTGTTGTGTTTATGTGATTATACAGGGATGTAGGCAAGATTCGTAGATACAACCGGCAAACTCAGAAGCTCTATTATTTTTATCGCTTCTTAGTAGAGAGCTCAAAAGTACATGGGAACTGTAACAGCATGTTTCCAGAAATCTACTTTAGTTAAGTTCATATTGCAAATCCCTGAGAATCAGTAACTTCCCATATTGTTAGAATTTCGTCCTTGCCAATGCAGCCATGGCTTGGGCAGAATGTAGCAGCTGCCCAACAGGTGTTGAGAAATATGAGAAAAGAATGGGGCGGGGGGGGGAGGGGGGGAGAAAAACATACTTTCCAGAAAGGAATGAACTCACTCTTAATGCTTTATTTAGAAAAAAGAAGACAAAGTAGCATAAAGCAAGTAGTATAGTGCCTAAGAACAAAAGTAATACTTTTTAAACGCAGGTGAAGCAAAATGTTTACCCTGTGAGCTGTGAGCTTTCCCAAATTACCATAAATAAGCTAATGGGAAACTCCCTTCATTCTTTTTTTTTTTTTTAAACATAATTGATTTACAATGCTGTGCCAATTTCTGCTGTATAGCAAAGTGACTCAGTCATACATATACATAAGTTCTTTTTAAATATTATTTTCCATCAAGATCTATCCCAGGAGACTGGATGTAGTTCCCTGTGCAATACAGTAGGACCTGTTGCTTATCAGTTCTAAATGCAATGGTTTGCATCTATTAACTCTAAACTCCCTGTCCATCCCACTCCCCTACCCCTTAGCAACCACAAGTCTGATTTCTGTGTCTGTACTTTTATACTTAGCATTGTCTTGGATGAGAAATTTACTATCTTCCTTAACTTTAATGTAAACCATAATGACAGGAAGATCTGCATTTGCTGTAAGTCTCTCCTGCTGTGAGTTAATGCAATGTTTGTGCTGCTTATTTCAGGCACAGAGTGGGGTCAGAGAGAGCTCACGCTCAGAAAGCAGCTTTCCTTTCCTTGGAGAACCATTATTTGATGTCTCATTCAATTCAACTGGACATTTTCTTTGATTGTTACATTTTAGCATTTTTGTAGAACCTTAGCAACTCTTTTTTGCCTCTCAGAGTTTTATTCATAAAGTATATTTGCTAATCACACCACTCATTTAATCTATAACGTTTTGGATTCTGTGTGCCCAGTACTGAGCTAGAGGCTATTGAGACTACAAAATAAATGAATGGCTCTCAAGATATATACAACTTCAGTGGAGATTTATACACATGTAAGAGATTCAAGAGCAAAACAGAGAATATATAATATGTAGCTGGATTTGTTGCCAGGATTCAAATGATATGTCTTGCTCAGTGTTCTATTCTAGTACCGGCTACTAGTAACTGTACAACATGAGAATTGTGAGTTAAGTTTTATGTGGGACAAAATGAGAACTATAGCCTGGGAGCCAGTATTTCAGATAGCTCTGAAAAAGCTGCTCTGGGGAGGTGAATGGGTACAGAGGAGTTTTGCAACAAAAGGAAGGTAGTAGGAGCAAAAGATTACTCTTAATAACGGAAAACTAGATATCTCAAGGTAAGGAATTTAGTGTTTTTCTCTATATAGGAAAATTCAAAGGTCTGTGCTCACTGAAATCATTCCTTTGACATGCATCTCAGTTATCTGGGGCCAGTATTCTGTATTTTCACAACCTAAGTTTCCTTAGAGCTCACCATCAGGAGTGGCTGCAGTCTGATGGCTATAGATAGCTTGTATTCTTTATCTTCTTCCTGAGTTCCCTCAGGACTCATGGGCTCAGAGGTGGCTGCAATCACATGACTGTGACATCTTTTGCTTACTGATATGACAGACAGTATTTCATTTCTCACTACCTGGCATTGTACCTGTATCACACAGGCACTCAAACAATTTTAAAATAAATGAATGGGTGGAGTTCCCTGGTGGCTCAGTAGGCGAAGGATCCAGCCTTGTCACTGCTGTGGTGCAGGTTCGATCCCTGGCCTGGGAGCTTCTGCATGCTGTGGGTGAATTAAAAAAAAAAAAAAAGAATGGGTGAAGGACAGTGATTTAATATATGGTAATAGCTACAATGGCATTATTGAATTTTAAATCACTCTTCTAGTCTAAATAATTAATATAAAATAAAGAAAGCACTTTGGCAGAGACTGGCTGGATGCTCCTCAAAATGCTAATAAAATTAGAACAAGGGAAGTTGATATATTACAATGTCAAATAGAGTTGTGTTCAAACATATGGAATTATGATTGATTTTTCTATTCTTAAATTTTTCATTTTGGTACAGTGGTACCTTGGCTTTCTAGTTTAAAAACAGAAGCAAAAAGTCACTTTTTTTCCTTCTTATGTCTGCACCTGTGGCATATGGAAGTTCTCAGGCCAGGGGTCAAATCAGAGCTGCAGCTGCAGCCTACAGGGCAGCTTGCAGAAATGCCAGATGCTTAACCCACTGAGTAAGGCCAGGAATCAAAGCCACATCCTCACGGAGATTATATCAGGTCCTTAACCCACTAAGCCACAATGGGAACTCCCAAAAGAGTTATTTTAAAAAGCAAAGTCAATTCTCAAAAGGTAACTCTATAATTTGTAGGCGCTTTTCCGGGTCTGAGGGGATCACCTTTAACCAGATGGCAGAGAAATCTTATCAGGAAGAATGCAACTAGCATGAATGCATCCATGGATGGATGAGAGGATTGACTTAGAAACAAATAATATTCCAAAGGGAAGTGGGTGATGAGGTGACAATGATGGGTTTGGGAATATGAAGAGATTCTGAGACTCCCTAAAAATCTCAAGGCATTGGACAGGGCTCTTTGGGGGGCATTCCAAGACCCTTTTTTTTTTTTTTTTTGTCTCTGTGTTCCAGAGTTCCATCTTTTCTGCAAAAGCAAATTTCTTCCCACCAATAAGTCAGGAGCTTGGGCCTATGCTCCTGGGAGCGGAGGCCAACTGGCAGGGGTGGCATCCATCTGTTAACTGAGTTCCTCTTGTACGGTCTGGGTAAAGTCAGAGGTCAAGTGAGAGTGCTGATCTGGGATGTTGACCTCAGACCACATAAACTGGCTGAACAGAATCTGTGGATCCAGGCGGGCTCAGTTCTCTCACTCATTTTCTTCATGCACTGGCCCGTCTAGACTGAATTGGAAGCAGGTGTGTGACAGACTCAGCGTTTGCCCTTAAAAAGCCCACAGCTTAGAGGCAATGGGTAAAGATGGAAAGTTAAAACACCCTTTACTTCTGCGGCATGGATAACACTAGAGACTTTGCAAGACTCTCACAGTAATTTTTTACAATAGGGGCTGTCATATCTTAGAGATCAGACAACTGAGGCTCAGAGAGGCGAAGTGTTTTCCCAAAGGTCACACAGCAAGAAGGAAGCAGCAGAGACTGGACTGAAATTCAAGTCAGTCTAATTTATCTCTGAAGTTCTAATAGAAGCCAAAATGTGGCTCATGATATTACAGCATAGGGGTAGAGTTGGGTTATTATGGAAGCTCAGAAGAGACTCTAAAGGTGTGACTGGTAAAAGGTTGTAAAACAAAGGGACAGTATTTTCTGTCGTGGTTTTTAATAGATGGGTATTTGGGGGAAAGTCAGTTTCAAAGCAAAGCTCTCGGTTTGTGGGTTACTTGGGGAGGGCTTAGGGGCAGCTGCCTGGCATTAGTTGTAAGTATGCAAGCCAGGCTTGAGTGATTTCCAAGCCTTCTTTCTCTACTCGCATAGGGTGGGTGTGCCTTTGAAACAGCCTTCTAAAACCCTGTCTCTGCAGTCAGGACATGTTTAGCTACCTCTCCACAAGAAAGCATTTTAAAAGGTGCTTCTAATCCATTCGAGCCCCTCATAAATGACAGAAGCCTGCACATTACCATAGTTACTGAATCAGCAATCACAGTCTCCATCCATTTATTTCCTCTTCTGCTACAGAACATTGAATGGGAAGATGCAGCACAGCAGGTGAGTTGAAAGCCTTTCCCTACTCTACTCTTAACCCTGCCCCCAGTTCTCTGTTCTATTAGGACTTAAAGCCACATATTTCTAGAGACAAAAATATATCCCTAAACTAGCTAGAACAATAGGGCTGATATCTCAAAACACAGAGCACAGCTTCGTCAGTTAACTAGTAAAATGATCAGGAGAGCTGAGGACCGGTGCCTGTATAGCTATTCACTTATATGACCTTTCAGAAACACAGGCCTAATGGTGTGCACCACCCCAGTGCACCCAGATAAGCATTGATTCCAATCTTCACTACCAGATTAAGTCTACTCTCCTGAATTCCGCATAAAACACTCGGAGTAACTGACCCACAGTCCATCCCTCCAACCACATCACACTTTCAATTGCAAGACTTATCTCAAGTGTCTCCTCCTCTAGGAAGTCTTCCCAGCTGTATCAGATCATCCCTTGTACTCTTCCATAACACATTGCATTTTTCTGTAACTATCTCTTCGTTTGTCTGTCTCCTCCACCTATAAACCACTAAAGGGCAAAAGAATGCATCCTACTCATCTTTTTCTTCTATATGTTACAGTGATTAGCATCTTATGTGGTGCATAGTAGAATGCAAGAATGTTTGAATAAAGTCTGACTGCCCCTCTCACCACAGCCTGTTCCAGTATTTTCAGCTACCCTGGACCATCCCTAGAAGATGCTCTACCCCCTGAGACCTCTGTGCCTTTCTGGATTCTCTTCGCTTCACTTGAAATACTTTCCTCCACTACCCTCACCCCCCGTTCTGCTTGAAGAAACTACAGCTGCCCTGCACCTCAGATGAAGGGCCCCTCTGTATCTGAAGCCATCTGTGAAACTCTAAGGCAGACCCTGATTGTCCTTGATCTCAGGTCCTACATTATTTTGGGTCTCCAGTTGGCCCTTGATCTCAGGTCCTGCATTATTTTGGGTCTCCGGTTGGCCCTTGATCTCAGGTCCTACATTATTTTGGGTCTCCGGTTGGCCCAATATATGTGTTACATCATAGACCCCAAGTTTTTCCAGACCAGGAACCAAGCCTTTCCTCTTAATTGCTCTGCCTGAGCATCTAACAGATGATCAATGCTCAGTGAAGAGCTAAATAATAAAATGGCCAGCAGTCACTCGAAATAACCTGTCTATCACTGGCCCTCTGGCTCCCCATGGAATTTCAGCTTGAATTCTCTCCCCACCTCTTGGACAATGAAACCCTGTTTTAACAGCTTACTTTACTTCTCACACCTGAGCTGCAAACTGCAAGCAGTGGCTTGAGGAGGATGGAGAACATGGTTAGTGATGATTTTTCCACTAGTAATAGAGGCGAGATTCGTTGTAAAGTTGTTGCCATTTGGAGCAGCAACCTATGATCATTCACTACCTTTGTCCTTGCCAAGCTGTGAGCAGAGTTTTCATTTCCCATCTGTCTGACAGAAGAACATGATTCTCTCCTCTGATCTACTAATATGATTGAAATGGGTTGAGGAGTAAAGGAAAAGGGAAGGGTAGGAAAAATTAACAAAAGGGTAGGGAAAAACACATTCCTCAAAAACCTTCAGGTTGGTAGAATAAACCAAAGCAGTTTTAGGTTCAAGCAGACCTGTTTTTTTTTTCTCTTTTTTGGCCACCCACCCCAAGTCATAGTCCAGGGATCAGCTCTGATATCACAGCAACGCTGGATCCTTTAACCCACAGTGCCAGGGATTGAACCTGTGTCCTACCTAGCGCTGCAGAGATGCCCCAAACCCACTGAGCCACAGTAGGAATTCCAACCAGGCCTGTTCTTTAAAAACTACTAAATTCCTATGTGGTTTGGGGAAAATTACTTAATCTTCCTGAGTCTCCAGTTCTTGATTTACAAAGTGTTGGACTGGGGATTAAATGAGGTGATGCCTGTTTCAAATAAAAAGTACTAAATAATGTTTAAGAAGATGCTCAGTAAGTATTTATTTTTGTAATCGTCAAGTTGCCAGGAGCAATGACACTGTGGTATCAGGTTCTATTCATGACTTAAGTCAGAGTCCCCAGAAGCAGACTCTGAGACAAGATTTGCATACAAGTAAGTGATAAAGGAGGTGCTCCTGGCAGGAAGCGGTAAGGGACCTGGAGGTAGGGCGGGGAAGAGAAGGAGGCATTTGAGGCAAAGTCTCAGCCTCAGCTTTCAGGCGGACACTGAAGCATAAACCACAGCTCAGAGGCTCTTCTAACTCTGGATGAGGGAGCTGGGCTTTCGACTTTCTCATCTGTAGTCATTGGCTAATAGAGCCCCAAATAGACATCACACTCCCAGGCACTCTGGCTTTTGAAGCCTGAGCAAAACAGCTCCTAGAACCTTCTTCCAGGGAAGCAGAAGCAAGGCACACACAAGGCAGCAGAGGGGCACCTGGAAACAGTAAGAACCTCAGGTCAGATGGATGGTTGTCGTCTGTGTGCACAGTGCTTCCAATGAGGCATTTTTAAAGCGTTTTCTCATCCACCACCTAGGTGATCCCCACTGTGCCCTAGTGAAAGATCCTAGGGGACCAGCCTGAGATGGAACAGCTTTGAGATGCACCCATGGGAAGGGTTCTGCTGTCTGTTCCTACCCTTGATCTCAGAGCTGCTTGAGCTCCTGCTGCTGCTGTTATGATTTGGGGACTCTGCTCTTTGCCAAATCAAGGGAAATCTGGAGAAAAAGCCAGCACGGAGCCATGGTTAAATGTCCCCACTCTTCTTTTCTTAAACTCTCCCTCCCCACCTACCCCCTCCTAGAATGGCTATTGGGAGGAAGAACAAAAGCCCACAACCTGCAAGACTCTACCATTATTCTTAATTTGTTCCTCATAAGTATCTGCTGCAGAGGAAACTTGAATGACCTCAATTAGAGCTTGGAAAACCAAATTCAACTCAGAGGGTGTTTCTTTTTAATTTTTTTTAAAAAGTTTTATTAAATTATAGCTGATTTGCAGTGTTGTGCCAATTTCCGCTGTACAGAAAAGTGACCCAGTCATACATATCTCTATATTCTCCTTCTTATATTATCTTCCATCATGGTCTATCCCAAGAGATTGGTTTTGGTCCCTGTGCTGTACAGTAGGACTCATTGCTTATCTATTCTAACTATATAGTTCACTTCTGCCAACCCCAAACTCCCAGTCCATCCCACTCCCTCCCACTTCCCAGGTAATGTTTCTATATAAATGTAAGAGTCCAGCACACTTTTTACCTCCTCAGAGGACGGTCATTTCTATTATTTTATTTTATTTATAGGCAGTTCTAGAAGTCTGATTTCAAGAAAAGGAAGAACCAGAAAAAGTGCCAGGAGTGCCAGGGCAAGGAGGAAAAATGAGCCTGGGCAAGGCAGACACTGCACCTGAAGGCAGGTGCCTCAACCAGGTTGTGCATCAGTGCCCCCTGAGGGGCTTCCAAAGTCCCCTCACCCAGACCAGTGAGGACTGAGGATGCCTGAGGTGAAACCTAGGCACCAGTAATTGCTGAATCTCCCAGTGGTCCCAGTATGTCAACAAGCTTAGAAATCTCTGTGCTCATGGGAGCTAGCCAGTCAAAGCACTCACAGCTACTGGTAGGGCCAGGTCACTATGCCTGCAGTGGAAGAGAGATCTTAAGTTAGTTGCTCTCCAGATATTTATTGAGCACCTTCTAAGAATGAGGCACTCTGTTAAGTGCTCACCAAACAGGAAGAGAAAGCTCTCCTGATCTCCACTCTGTCTCCCCCCACAGTCTTAGGGGAGTGGGGACTGGTACATAATAAAATAACTGCAGTCCCCTCTATTATTAGATATAAGAGACACATATTTCCAGAGAGGACAACAGTCATTTGCAGATAGAGAGAGAGAGATAACAATGGGACTACCGTGAAGGGAATGAGCCCTGCTGCCAGAACCTGGGATCTGGGAAGGGAGGACGTGTGCTTAGGAAGGCTTGACGGTAGAAAAGATACTAGAGCTGGGCTTAAAGGGTGAGTCAATATCTGCAAAGTGAATAGTAAGGAAATAGCATGTGTATGGCAAGGAGGAAGAATAAAGGACATGTTGTTCCGGGACGTGTAAATGACTAGGTATGGTGGTTCCAGGATATGGGAGCACATTAGGAAATGAGGTTGAGACGGTATGGAGAAGGTAGGAGCTGTGGTATAGTCTCTTTATGCATTTGGACCCTTCAGGCCTGGGGTGGGCATATATCGCCCCTTGCCTCTTCCCCCACCTTTCCCCTGTAAAGATGGGTAAGGATTAGATGGGTCTGTTCGTTAGTGTCTGTATAGCTTTGCTTTGCTTCACACACACACACACACACACACACACACACACTTATTGAAATCATTACCAATGTGATGACAGCCCCAACTTTCTGCAGATCCCCTGGGATGTGTGGACACAACAGTCATTTCCATGTCCAATTACCTCTTTTGGCTGAAACCAAAATCTCATGTCATCTAATCCCACCCCCGAGGTTGTATTTTCCCTTGGATTAGCCCCAATGTAGATGAGGATTTTGATTTCCACCAAAATCTTTCGTGCCAGCCATTTGCATGTTTAGAAGACCTTTTGAAATTTGATGATGATGACGGGCATTTAGTTTACAGAAAAACAAGTAAAAATGAGAGTTTAGACATTTTTGCTTTAAAAGTCCTTGTGCTGTTCCACCACAGAGAATTTCTTGCTGGTCACCTTTATCTAAAGATTTCAACTTTCTGCTCTGTGGCTCAGTAGCACTGCCACCCCCCTCGACCCCCTGACATGCACATTTATACTCCTCTCAGTTCCCAATTAATTATGCAGAACAGTCCAGCTGTTTCTGAACTTTCTACCCTGTCTTAGATTCTAGGTTTATTTAAAAAAATATATGACCTCATTTATGTGCCTGCTGAAACAGAGATTCATCCACACTTGGATTCATCTCTTAGCGACACAGGAAGAAATGGAAGAAATTTTGAAATGTCCGTCTCTCCTCTTTCCTTCTGCCAGTCTCTGTAACTGGAAGGGGAGAGTACCGAGACTCAATTCCCCACTAATAAAAGTTATGTTACCCCACTCATAAGAAGACAGTAGAAGCTACAGCTTTTGTTTTAAAGAACTTTCCTTTTGATTCCATTCAATAGCACAGAGAGGCTCAGTGACTCACACCCAAGTTATTCTGACAAACGGAAGGGCACATATGTTGAGCACCTACTAAGTGCTAGGTATTCCATCTAGAGTCATTGAATTTGTTCTGTCCCACGAGTTGTGCACTTGTAAAAACTCTTACTAAAACAGTGAGGAAACAGAGGTTCAGGATGACTTGCTCAGCAGTCTGCAATTACTATGCTATAGCCACTGTTTGAACAGTTCAGTTTTCTTTGAATTCTTCACATGAAAGTTGAACATCCTTTGTCTGTCCCAAGATCCCACCCAGGATCATTACATTCAGATATCATGTCTTCTTCGATTCCTCTAGTTGTGATTGTTTCTCAAGAAGTTATGTAGTTTTTTAAATGATCTTGAGGGTTTTGAGGAATACTGATCAGCCATTTTGTAAAATGTCCCTCAGTGTGGGTTTATCTGATATTTTTCTTATGGTTATATAGGGCTTATGGGTTAAGGGGAGGAAGACAATAGAATTAGAGCTGCTTTCTCATTGTGTCACATGAAGGGTACAAAACTTATCAAGACCACTTGTCACTGTTGGTATTAGCCTCGATTGCCTGGCTGATGTTTTTTCTAGGTTTCTCCATCACAAAGTTACTCCCTGCCCTCTCCATACTATACACTTTGGAAGCCCAAAGTAGTGCATTGGGATGAGACCTGTAAGAAATACAAAGAAACAACACATGGACCCTCCCTTTAAGTCTAAATGGAGAGAAATTACACAAAACCACATGCACACATACACACCACAGTCTGCTCCTATAACAAGAATAATTATTTAGTGGGTAGTGATGTGAAAACTAAATTTTTAAATCTCACTCCCAGCTTCTAGCACTGGTGGACATGAGCTTGTTCTGGCTGTAGAGGAAAAGAAATTTATTCTAGCACTCCGCGGGGGGCTATTTTGGTAGGATAGAACGATATACTTGGGCAACAGACTCTCCTATAAGAAATGAATCCCGTGATGCTCTTGATGTCTGATCCAACAAGTACCGGAATTAGGGAACTTCCTATTCCATAAGATGTGTACCCAAATGGGTGAAACAGCAGGAATGAAAAATGTGAGTATCCTACTACAGAGCCAGCAAGTGCTCTGGGAGCCTGAGGAATAAGAGATGATTCCAACTCTAAGAGGAGAAACTAAGAAAGATTTCCTGGAGGAAGATGGAACTTAACCTGAATCTTGAAAACTGGGTATGATTTCATTTTATAAAGGAACTCAAGGAGTTCCCACTGTTGTTCAGTGGGTTGAGAACCTGACTTAGTGTTTTCAACCCCTGGCTTTACTCAGTGGCTTAAGGATCTGGTGTTGCCACGGCTGTGGTGTAGGCTGGCAACTATACCTCCAATTCAAACCCTAGATTGGGAACTTCCATTTGCCACAGATAGGCAATAAAAAGAAAAAAAAAACTAAAATAAAAATAAAAAAATAAATTAAAAGGAGCTCAAGCTAAGCGAGCATAATGAGCAAACACCTAACTGCATAAAGATAAGGGGGATGTTTTGGGAATCCTTTCCAGAAAATAACCTGGAAAGGATGTGGTCCAGAATTCACCTATGTGTGAGGATGCAGGCATTAGCAAGGACTGAGACTGGAGTGCTCCTGGAGACCAGGTGGTGAAAGTCCATGAGTATCTTGCCAGTAAATATAGACTTTGTTCTGCTGGTCACAGGAAGCATCTCTAAATGTGGGAGTATTTTGACAAGCATTATGCTTTAGAAGGAGTTGTCTGGAGTGTGTGCTAAGGACAGTTGTTGGGGTTGGGTGATAGGGATGAGTAGCAAGAACATTTAGGAGGCTGTCCATTAGTACCGTTAAGAGTTGGTAGAGGAGTTCCCGTTGTGGTGCAGCGGAAATGAGTCTGATCTGACTAGTAACCATGAGATGTGGGTTCAATCCCTGGTCTCATTCTGTGGGTTAAGGACCCGGCATTGTGGCATAGGCCAGCAACTGTAGCTCTGATTCAGCTCGTAGCCTGGGAACCTCCATATGCTCTGGGTACGGCCCTAAAAAGCCAAAAAAAAAAAAAAGTTTGTAGATACTAGAGGTGATATGAAAATTAAGCCATAAATAAGCCCTTTGCTTAGGGTAGTTCTTCCCTAAATCTGTACATGGTGTGATGAATTTTAGGTTATTCCAAGCTTTTTGGAGTAAGAGTCGATATAATCTCTTATCTCATATATATTTTTTTAATCCTTCACAACACACCCTTGAGGTAGATCTTCTCCATGTGCACTTTCTAGATTGGGAAAAAAAATGAGGCTTAGAAAAGCTGAAATCTTGGGCAAGGCCACATGGTGAGTTAGTAACAAGAGCCTGGGTTTGAACTGTCATCCAAAGTGACTCAAGAGTCTGACCTCTCTGGACATCCTGCACCAGAGCTAAGTTTATAGACTGGTCTCCTATGTCCGTGTGGGAACCATCTATTTGTGGATTGCCCAGAGAAAATGTGTAATATCAGGCTGACTTCACCCTGCCACCCAGCACGTTCCTGGAGTACCTCCCAGCTGGTGTCTACTCAGGGAACAAAAGCTCACTTCAATATTAGCCCAAGTCAGACCTAATTAGAAAGGCAAATCCACTCCCAGACTTCCCAGCCCCAAATTGGTGGTCGATGCCAAGCAGTAACTTTCCTGTGTTTTCTGCCACTTTGGTGTCTCAGTTCCAGCTCTGATCCCTCTGGGTGATGCTCTATCCAAAACCTGAACCGTTTTTCCATTTTGTTTCAAGGTGAAAATCCTCCGTGGATTATCAAATAATAGTTATATCCTTGACCTTGCACCAGAGCTACCGCATCAATTCCTGCATTGATTTAAAAGGCATGAGTGAATGCATAACTTGCACCAAGCCACCAGGAGATAAAGGTGATGAGGGCATGGTCCCTACGCTCAAGAAGATCCGGTCTAGAAAGTGATACATGCTTTGTATTTAAATAACATAGTTATCCCTGATACTAACTCAGGCAGTCCTGTGATATCTGTTTTGTTTAAGTCTTGCCAAAGTGCCTGGTTTAAACCAGAGTTTCAAAATCTTGGTGCTGTTGATGTTTTGGGATGGATAATTCTCTGTTGTGGAGCCCTGCCCTATGCACTGTAGGTTTAGCAATTACCCACTGGATGCTGGAAGCAGCACACACACACCCCAAAACTGAGATGACTGAAAATAACTCCAGACATCATCAAATGTCTATTGGGGGTTCCTACTGAGAACCCTGTTTAGATTGTGCAATTCCCATCTCAGAGACCACTCTCCTTATCATCCTGGCCCACACTTATGAAACCTCATGACGCTTGCTTACTAAGACACTGTACTAAATGTTTCTTATGCATTATCTCAACTCTCAATAGCACAGGGAGATAAATATTGTTATGATAATCTTTTTATGATGGAAGAAATTGTGGCTTTGTGAGATTAAGAAAGTTACTCTTAAGTCACGGAGCAAGAGCCAGGATTTACAGCCAAGCTGAGACACTAAAAAAACAGTATATGAGGGTCTCCTCCCTATATTCAACCAGTCAGCTAACATATGGAAAGATGGCAGCTGTGCACTGAAAACCGATTAGGGCCAGGCACACTGAGGCCAAATTCGATCCTCATTAGAAACCACAATTTTATTCCCATTTTGCTGGCTAAGAAACTGAGATTCAGATGACTTAAGTGACTTTCTCCCAAGGTTCCAATGCTCATAAGTGGTGACATTTGAATTCAAACCTAAATCTGTCTGGCTCCAGAGAAAAATCATATCCCTTCTCATAAGTTTCTCTGTCCACCACCCGCACAAGGCACAACCCAACAGTTTCATCCCAAGTAAGCCTGCAAAATGGGTTTTCTGGGCCAAGTATCCATAGCCTTGCCTTGGGCATCCTCTGCTCCATTCCTCCTCACAGCCCCAGCTTTCCACATCTCTTCCAGCCCATGGAAGGGGGTCAGTTCTCTGTTTCAACAGCCTCCTGGGCACCACATACCTTCTTCCAACCCAAATAAGTATGTGGGTGTTTGGTGAAGTGTTTTTTCTCACTGGGAGGCCTCGCACATCAGAGTGTGGATTTTGGTTTCAAGTCTTTCCTACCTTTTGGCCAACTCTTCTCTCACCTACTGCACTGGGCAGTCCCACCTCCCTCCAGCTCTCGCTCTTTGCCAAACCCTGACTCTGGCTGGGAAACAGAAGGCTGCATGCTGCCCTCCTCAGATGTCACCCTCTCTGGGTTCCATGAATAAGTCAGCAGGAATGCTTCAAGAAAGCAAAGCCATCATTTTTCCACCAAAGGGGAAAAATATACACAACACTTTCGTGGTTGTGCCCGAGTGAAAACACCCCAGGCCTCCTGCGTGGTTGGTCCCGGGGCTCAGAATGTGCACCAAATAGGACTTCAGAGGTGAAATCATTCTGTCTTTCAATTCCTCCATGTTTACCACGGGGACATCAGGGGGAATGCCAACTCAGACTCAGGAGTGGTATTGGACCAACCGTCCTCGTCACCCACATCAATGGGAATTAAACTCACATAAAAATGAATAAAAAGGCCAGCGAGTGGCCCTAATAAAGAAGACACGACTCTTCCCACCACAATATCCTTGTCATTTAATTACAAATGGGAGTCCATTAGGTGCTGTGCTTCCTTTCTAGGCCTGAGGGCTGCAAGGTCCAGGAAATCAGCTCGTGTAGCTGTCAGCACGTCTGCTAACCCTTTGATTGATTCTTCAAGCACAAAACTCTCCAGGATAGCGTGGGGAATTTTTGAGCAGCCAAAGGGAAGAGAGGGGAGTGTGAATGTGTGGACACAGGCCCTTGTGTAGGAAGCAACTTATTTGCAGACACCCCATGCCACATCCCGAGTGAAAGATGGGATAAAGACCAGACAGAGAAAACTTGATCGAGCATTTACAATCACTGAAGCCTGTGTGAAATAAACTTTTAAAATGTCTTAAACTTTTAAAACGAGTTAAAAAAAAAAGGTAGTTCCCGTCATGGCTCAGTGGTTAACGAATCCGACTAGGAACCATGAGGTTGTGGGTTCGACCCCTGGCCTTGCTCAGTGGGTTAAGGATCCGGCGTTGCCGTGAGCTGTGGTATGGGTCGCAGACGCGGCTCGGATCCCGCGTTGCTGTGGCTGTGGCGAAGGCCGGTGGCTACAGCTCCTGTTAGACCCCTAGCCTGGGAACCTCCATATGCCGTGGGTGCAAATCTAGATAAAAGGCAAAAAGATAAATACATAAATAAATAAAATGAAATAAAATAAAATAAAACGAGTTAAAAACAGTTAAGGCACAGAGGAGCCTAAGAGAAAGGACATTGATTTAAAAATCACTAAAATTGATTGGAATGCAGCATTCTTTCAGCATGACTCAACAGTGGCCTACCACTGAAGAAAGTGTTGATAGGTAAAACTGATTCAGAATAAAGGAAACTGAAAGGTCATCAATGTAATTTAAACCTTTCCTGATAGCACCAACATTTTACTCACTTTTTAAAGCACTGAATTATGGTGCTCTAAATGCTTAAGTGAACCTTATCTGAGTAATTTAAGGTATCCTGGTCCAAGCAAAAGGGCCTTTTTTTGGCAGAAGATAAAACCAAGGTGTAAAAGAACTTACTGTTGATCCAAGGCCACACTAAGAGGTTGCAAATCTAGGCACTGAAATCGGCTCTGACGACCTTTGCTCTTTGCCCACTGCTGGGTCCCCTCCCACATGGGGTTTTGTCCACCATCCCTCTCTGAACTGCCAGGAATCACCTGGGCTGCGCTGGTTCCGATACTGCATGTCGCCTACAAGTTCGTCACTCAAAGGAGAAGGCTAAGCATTATATGTGTTTTGCCACTCTCACCTGAGTGCTCAAATAATTTTAAACAAACATTTAATCACTGCTTTCCTTATTTAATTCATCAGAAACAAAGAGAGTTGGCATCATACTAGAGGTTAAATTTTTTTTTTTTTTTTTTTTTTTGCATAGACTAGAAAACCACTAAATTCAGGACCAGAAGAACCAGGATCAGCTCTTGACTCTGCTGGGGAAGCATCAGATCCACATCTTTGCACAGATCCAGGGTACTATTCCTGTTATATTTTATGCCCTGGAATACAAATCCAGGGAGTGCCATTTGCATGGACTATGAAGAGAACGGTATCCCAGCAAACCTTTCTGAGTTTGAATTTCCCCCTGAGAGCAAGAACAGTTAAGTCCACTTTTCAAGTATTAAATGAGATAATGAGTGTAAACTCTCCAGCATGGTACAGTCTGTCTGTATGCTGTCTGACACAGCACCCAGACCACGGCTGCTTTATGAATATAATGTTGATTTGAATCAAATTGAAATAACTTGTCATATTAAAGAGTTATTTCAATTTGATTCAAATCAGCATTATATTCATATTAATTCAGGATATTGCATCTTACCTCTGAACCCTTGAGGTACTAGGACAAATGCTTGGGAAGGATTGCATGGATGGGACATTGCAGTGGGCGGCTTTGGAAACCAAGACATAGAATGAGAGCTCTCTCCTATTGGACAGAAAGTGAGGGTGTGCCTGAAGGTGGTGGGAGGTACTAAAGCAGTATCAGGGTAGGGCCAGAAGACAAAGTTTGTGTTCTTCTCAAACCTTCTCTAGAGCATCCCATTGGTCATGTCAAGGAGGTGAGGCCATACTCCATTGTCTCTCAGAGTTAAGATGAGTGCCCCTGGCATACATTCCTAGGGCTGGGCTTGACTTTACACAGGACCCAAGCTGGTTGCTCCTGATGGAGCTAAGGAGCCAGCTAAGGTGAAAGGGAGGATCCACGATTAAGACGGATCTTTACAGGAGTTCCCGTCGTGGTGCAGCGGTTAACAAATCCGACTAGGAACCATGAGGTTGCGGGTTCGATCCCTGGCCTTGCTCAGTGGGTTAACGATCCGGCGTTGCTGTGAGCTGTGGTGTAGGTGGCAGATGCAGCTCGGATCCTGCGTTGCTGTGGCTGCGGCGTAGTCCAGTGGCTACAGCTCCGATTAGACCCCTAGCCTGGGAACCTCCACATGCCGCGGGTGCGGCCCTAAAATGACAAAAGGCACACACAAAAAAAGATGGATCTTTACAAAAGCAATGACTTATTTGGAGCTGGTAATTTGGGAGATGGCCCTTGGGGAAGACAATCCTGTTATAACCCAATTAGGCTGGAGAAGTAAATGCTAAAGAGGAATGAAAGCAGGGAAGATGCCTTTTGTGTCACAAGAGGAAGACAAGTGGGTTCTTCACCAAGTCATAATCAAAGGCTTCCATTAACCACCCCGCTAACTGGTAGAGAAGCCCCAGGTGTCCAGCTGCAGCAACACACACCCTCAGAGAAGGCTCACTGAGACACAGCCCAGCCTGCTCCGTTTCAAAGCATCCCCCATCTTCTACTAAGCCTCCTGTAGTGAGTCACATCACTGGCTTTGGCGGTTATAGCATCATCTATTTGATCATCACTTGGAAGTTTACAATGAGTTTTCACATCATGACTGAGGAAAGGCTAAAAGAAAAGCTGCCGGCACACACCCATCCCTGCTGTGTGCCGGGGACTGTAAAAGAGAATTCACAGATGTCTCCTTTGATCCACACAAATCTGCTGGAAATATCTTTTTAAAGATGCAGAAACTGAGCAACAGAGTTCAGTAAATTGTCCTGATTCATATGACTTTTTAGAGATGGATTTTGGACGTGCACTCAGGTCTCTATCCACTACAGTGCACTGCCATCCATCTGTAATATCGCTGAACTCTCAGCAGCCTTCCAAAGTAGGCTTTATTAACTTCATTCCTTCTAGGTCACATTGCAGGTAAGAAGCCTAGGTTTCGAAATCTTCTGACTCCCAAGTATTATGCTCATTTCATTACACCACAGCTGCTCTGACATATCACAGGGTATCTTGGACCACAAGATAGGTATCACAAGATACCTATGGAGCAGAGAGTTCCCTAATACTGCCTTTGTGAAATGCATGTGTCTGTGCACATGCAAATACACACACACACACACACACACACACACACACACACACAGAAAGGAACAAGCCACATTGAGACATCCAGAAAAAAGGAAACTACCAGTAAAAGTGATTGCTAGACTCCAAAATTCTTTGGAATCCTTTGAAATCATAGGTTAGCAGGGCCATTCCCGAAAATGAAGTAAAGCTGATGGCAGGAAACATGGAGCTCTTGTCCAATGTACTTATTTCATTCTCATGAAATGCAGTGCTTTCTATGTGGGTCAGCCACTTGCACAACTAGCTGCAGGAGGAGAAAGACAGTCATGGGCCAGCCCCTTGGAGAACGCCAGGACCCCGGTGACAACCTTAGCACATGGGGACCCTGGCAGTGTTATTGGGGAGAAAGTCAGGCCCAGGGCGAGGTGGAGGGTGGATGGTCAGTGGCTGCAGAACCCCCAGACATCACTCTACACCTCACTCTTCTTTCCCGGGGATGAGAGGACACACTCTGGGCTGTAGTCTTCCTCGTGGGAAAGCTGTTGTCTCGTATTCTGTCATTCCCCATACTTCTTTAAGGGACAGAAATAGTTTAAAGCTGCTTGAGTAATATGAGCCAGAAAAGAAGTGGAAGAAAATAGCACTGATTTGGTGTCAGAGAAACCGAAGTTCAAATCTCATCTCTTTCTCATCCTAATATTGTGCAACCATATAACCTTGGGCAAGTTCACCTTTCCTGGCACAGATGACTTTTCTATAAAATTGATATATTACTCCAGAAGCTATAGGGCATGATGAAATTTTTTTGAAATAAACTTTAAAGGACCAGACAAATAATAGTGGCCTGAAACATTCTTCTTTGTGATTAATTTGTGACAACTCTACAAAGCCGGTATTACTCTGCCCATTTTACAGATGAGGAAATAGAGGCCCAGAAATTAAGTAAATACTTTCATTTTTTTTCAACGTAGATTTATTTTTTTTAATTCCTTAATGAATTTCATTACATTTATAGGTGTACAACAATCATCACAGCCAGATTTTAGAGCATTTCCATCTAAGTAACTACTTTTAAGCAATGAACCCAAAGTGACATGCTTAGTAACTTCTAGACCCTGGAGTAAAATTAGTTCACTACCAAACTATTGTTTTCTTTAAAGCAGGACCTCCGGGAAGCATCATGTAAGGGTCCATATGTAACTATGTTCTTGACGATGGTGTTGGTGGCAAGACCATAGCAGGCAAATGGAAGAATCAGAAAAAGCCTGAAAGAGAGAGGGCTTAAGACATATATCGAGAGCTCAGTATTGGCCAGATGGAGGGCTTATAAAGTAGAGTAGTTGTGATTAAGGTTTATCAGAATGATTTAAGACAAAATCTCAGGGTGAAAGAGACAGAGGCCAGGTGCTTGGGGATGGAGAGACAGAAGGGAGAGGACAAATATTCCTTGAGCATTTACTATGTAAGTTACTATGTTGAGTACTTAAAGTACATCATCATATTCATGTAATAATCCCATAAGGGTAATAATGAGACTACCAGCCACTCCACCCCCTTATTCGTATTTCCCTAATATTCTTAGAAATAGAATCCCCCTGATTTTTTTAGCATGCTACCAGTTTTTTCAGCCTCCCTCTGCAGCTTACTATTGCCCTGTGACCAAGTTCTAGGTCAAGGAATAGGAGCACAAGTTATATATACAACATCTCTATCACCCTCTTAAAAGGAAGTTGCAGGCCTTCTATTATTCTCCTTCCTCCATCCCATAAATTAAAATGTGAATATAGTTTAAGTGCACCAGCTTTGTTAAGTGAACAGAGACCACACCCTCAGGCACAGGGGTGATTTTGTCTCCCTAGAAGTTATTGTCAGTGTCTAGACATATTTTCTGTCCTTACAACTGAAGAAAGGATGCTTCTGGCATCCAGTAAGTGGAGACCAGGGATGCTGCTAAACATCCTGCAAAGCATGAGAATATATTCCCACCCCCGCCCTGCCTCCTTCATCACGATTTAGCTATTCTGTGTGCAAATAGCATCTTCCCACTCAGAGATGCTCTCTGCAGCCAGCTATCTGACTGTCTGGTTCATCTTTCCTTACATATTGAGGAGCTTTTAATATGCAGGATTAACATACAATTTCCAGTCTGACATTGGTATGTGTCACTGCCTTTGAAGAGACGTCAGCCCACGGCTTCCTTTTCATCTCTTGTAACTTCCTGTGATCACAGGAAATGGGATGATTAATGTTGACCAGAGAAGGGTCCACCCACTCAGTGGCTGTGACTATTGAAATCCTAGGGTACCATAAAAACCACAGACTCACAGAATGCTTCTTTGGCTTCATGATGCCAGCTTGCATCACAGAGCACAGTGTGGGGTCCAGAAATGATTTTTACATGAGTCAGTTCTTACAAGGGTTTTGTAGGTTCAGATCTATACGAAGCAGCAACTTTCATAATCCTCTCCTCAATCCATCTTTGACAACTGCTTCCCAAAGTAGATAGTGGGGTATTATCCATAGCGTAGAAAGGAGCCAGTCTATAAATGTATATCCTTCAAATCAGGCATTTCATCCAGGGATCTGAGCTCCTTTACTGGGGCTCTTTATATCTTTCGATATGTGATATCTCCCACTAGAAGTAAAGACCCCAGATGGATAATTCGCCCACACTTTAAGCTCCAAAATACCTCTTAGATCTGCCTGGGCCCTTCCCAATCCCCAAACACTAATATTAAAAACATTCTCAGAATCTGAAGTAAAATATTTAATTCAACCACAATAGGAATCAGCTACATGCTGTGAAATAAAACATACACACAAGACAATACATGTATGTCCTCACTTCTTGAAATCAGGCCAAATGTAATGCAATTTAGAAAAGCCAAAGTCACGTTCTAAGGGAACCAAAGGAGTGACTGAAAGCAAGGTGTTGCGAATGCCTGTAGCACTGCTGGGGCTCCGTAGATGGGTGTCTAAGAAAGGCTGAAGGACCAAAGGGAGAGAGAAGATCATATCTGTCCTAGGGGAACCTATGTTCTAACATAATGGAGTAAAAATACAGCCACAAGAATATGTAAATTCCAATTAATCTTCATAACAACCCTATGAGGTAGGCATTCTTGTGATCCCCATTTTTAATGGTATAAGTGAGAAGATGAATATCATCTTGCGGGTGGTTACTAGGTACCATTAGCATAATTCATATTCAGCCACCAGGCTGCAGAGGTCACTTGGAGAGGGGATGTGTCCTATGCTCCACGCTGTGCTGCTTCTCTGTCCACTCTCAGCTTGGATCTCTCAGATCACCACTTGGGCCTCCAGGAACTGCTTCCTCTTTATATAATGCCTGTAATTCTTTGTGGGCTCCAGTAGGAAATAGGCAGAGATGGAGGCTGTGTGGAGTAGCTCACAATTCTTACTTCCATGTCCTTTACTCTACAATCCACACAAGGCTCTATGGGACTATTAAGCTTTGCAGAAAGTTGGGAAAATAGTGTATCTTGCACCTTTGTAAATAGCTCCATGTGAATAGTAGGCATGATTCCTCCGAAAAGCTCTTCAGCACCCAGTCACCTGGAATTTCTCACTGGTTGCCTCTCTCCACTGCTTCCATGCTCCCAGTGCATTGTCTGGCATTTTTATTATGCTCTTGTCTCTCTACTACACTGGAGACAGAACACATATAATCTGTAAAACTACAACAGGCTGTTTCACTTTACCACAGCATAGAGAGTTCTCAAGAGCGTTACAGAAATGCAGAGTGGTGGTCCCAGGGAATAGAACTCATGAAGAAAGTGAGCTGGACCCAAAACTTGAAATCTATCCCAGAGAATTCTGGTTCCTACATAGGGAAGCCCTCTTTTTTCCCAACTCAGGTAAAAGTAACTAACTGACCGAGTCACCGAAAAATGAGAAAATGTCTTGGAGAAGGAGGACTTCCTGAAGCGTATGCCACCAGCCAGAATTCACATGGAATGAAGTCAGCCTGCTACTTCTCTTCTTCTTAGGATACATTTTCTTTCTTAAGGATGTTTGCACTGCTTTCTTTTTTTTGTTGTTTTTGGCTTTTGAGGGCCACACATGTGGCATATGGAGGTTCCCAGGCTAGGGGTTGATTCAGAGCTACAGCTGCCGGCCTACACCACAGCTCATGGTAACGCTGGATCCTTAACCCACTGAGCAAGGCCAGGGATCAAACACGCAACCTCATGATTCTTAGTCAGATTCATTTCCACTGCACCATGATGGGAACTTCTGCACTGCTTTCTTAAGATCTCCCAAGACCTTCAGTAAATAACACTGATGGGTCTTATCTCTCAGAAGTCATTTTTGCAATTGAGAAAAATTCAATCAATAATCTGAGAAACACCTCATCTTCTGCTTTTATTAGAGCAAGAAAAATAGTTTCTTTTAGTGGAAGTCAATTTTCATGAATCAGCAATAAAGAGCCACAAGTTGAAATCAAGTCTGTTTTATTCAAAATCTCATGTTCAGTGATTCTGTGGTTCAGTTATACACCTTAAAATACTTTGTACCTACTCTGGTATCTGAGACGTTTTCATGTTATTGGCCCAGAAATAACACTGTAGGAGAAAGATTTCCTGACCAACTGCTATTAGAAGTTGAAAAAATGTTTGACCAGTTTATGACATGTTCAGATATTGGGAAATTTATTTTAAAATTCTTGATTCTGTGTTGGCTGACTACTGGCAAAATAAACTTTCTGTTCTAAGACACAGGTGTGTGTGTCTGTGTGTGTGTGTGTGTATGTGTCTACATGAATGCACCTTAAAGAACATCTCAGACATCAAAACATTATTATCTGTTAGACAGAGATTAATTGGAAACACGTAGCATCAATTTCTTTCTAAGTAGCTGGTACAGGAAGAAGAATCAATACTCAGGCATCCCAAACAGCAGTTCTTCCCCCAGTTTTCTAGGAACCTCTTTGCCTGAGTGCTTACAAATCATTTTTTAACGTTGAATCATTAGGATAAGTTCTCAAGTGTTTGTTGATAGACCCATGGTGAGTAATTAATAAGTAGGATTGGTGTAGTGGTTTGTTGATTCAATCCCTATCCACATTACAAAGTTGGTACCTCTGGCTAAAAAAAATATTAAATCGTGACTTTCCAAGGTTAATTACTTATTTTTAACAACTCCTTGAAAATGATAATTCCTGACATTTATTGAGCATCTCTTATGTGCCAGGTACCTTACTAAGTACTTTATGTAAATTATTCTATTCTCACAAGAACTTTATGAGTTAGCTGTTGTCTCATTATAATGGTGGGAAGACAGAAGCAAAGATGTATACCTAGATGATGGTGGAGTTGGGAACCTACTGCTTAATCTTGAGGATTGGGTTGAGTATTCTAAGGAGGGTTGTTGTAGTTCAGGTTATTTAGGTAAAGAACAGAGATTCAAAACAAACCCCAAGGTATATTCATGACTTTCTGAGTGGTGAGAGAAGTGAGGGTTTTTTTTTTTTTTTTTCTTAGACTGCAACAATTGCATGTTTCTTTCTTTAAAGAGTTTTCATTTCAAATGACTGAATTAATGTTCATGGAAATTGTATCATTTTTGCTGTATTACGGAATGTTTTGACTTAGTGGAAATGTTTTAGAGGCTATTCCTGGAGATAACCCAGGTCAGAAATGAGCTCCAGGTGAGAAATGTCAATACCATGTATCTACTTGGGAACACCCCATTTTTTTTAAACCCTAGACCTCTTTCTCTGGATTCCAAACATGTGCATCTAACTTCCCACTTGACATCTCCACTTGAATGCCTAATTGTCTCATCAACTTTGGTTTGTCACAGATGAACCTTATTTCTTTCCAAAATTGGCCATCTCCCTTTCTTTATTAAACATTAAATGCTACCACTTAGGTTCTCAATCCAGAAACTTAGAGTTATCCTTAATTCCTCTCCCTTCTTCATGTTCCCACATCCAATCAACATGTTATATAGGTCCTAATTTTAGAATTATTTCAAAACTGTCCATTTTTCTCTATCTCATCTTCTAGGAATTATGCAGTGGCCACCCCCTAGTCTACCTGCATCCCCTCTGGCCTTCATCCATGCCATTTATCCCACAACATTCATGAGAATTTTCTAAAAATACAAATCTAAGATTCTGCTCCGAGATAATGGATTGAACATGTAAGTTTAACACTTTACCTTTCTAATGCCCATTTGCAATGAAAAATAAGAAACAAAATATTTGCTTCCAAAAGACAAATAGAATTAAAATTATCAGTAATAGGATATTTCAACACATATCTCAACACATATCAACATAGACCCAAAGTTAATAGTTACTGGCTGGTATGGAAGATGGGAAGAGAAAGATGAACATTACAGAACTCCACCCAGACTCTTAACTCATAAAAACCTGGTGTAATGGGGTACAGGCATTAAGACAGTTTTGAAAATCTGTACATAGAAATTAACTCTCCTATTCTTTTCTCTCCTATGTCCACCGAGAACATTAGTTTTTATCTGCCATGGTTGGGGGGTGGTAAATTTATTTTTACCTAAAACTTTTTAAATAAAATATAAAATATTGGTCAAGCAATATTTTAGTGAGGGTGCAGCCCTTGTATTCTGGCATATATGGATCCCTCCATGTGACAGCAAGAAGCCTGCCCACTTAGCTTAAAATGAAGCCCATTAGTGAACAAGCTCCACTCCCAAACACTGGCAGCTTTCCTGTCTCTTAATTCTTAAACGTGAATGAAAAGTCCAGGATCACTTGATGCTTCAGAAAAGCTTCCAAAACAAAAGAGAAAGACCAAGAAGGAAATCAACACCAAAGATGATCTTGAAGGAACAGATAATTTGGCCAAACTGAAGAGAAAAAAAATTAAATCTAATTACATAAACAGTTTCATCTATTAAATTAAATCAGAATACAAAGAAGTTACAGCAAAAAGGGAATAATTTTTTTTAAATTAAAAATGTGATTACAGAAATAATAGAAAATAGATGATAAAAATGAAGGAAATCACACAGAATGCAGAAGAGGCCACGGAGGAAAATTTGAGACTAGAGATCTGACTCTTGGCTAATAGGATTTCTAGAGAGAAAGAAAAGAACAGAAGGGAAGAAACTATCAAATAAGTATAAATGTAAATGTTTGAAAAAGTTAAAGGATATGAATCTTCGAATTGAGAGAGTCCTCTGTGTATCTAGCTTAGCAAGTAGGATAAATAAAATAAAATAAAATAGTTCCAAGTGTCTAGAGAGGGAACACAAAAACCAAAAACCCAGTAGGAAGAAGAACCATGCTGGTCTCAGACTTCTTGTAACTCTGTGCCAGAAGGTGGTGAGATGCTGGTCAGTTTGCTGGGGATCCAGATCCAGCCAAACTACCAACCAAGCATGCAGAAGCCTCAGAACATCACAGTGGGTCCCCCACCCCACCCCCACACCACACACAGAAAGTTCCTTGAAGGCTGAAATGAAGATAGAGGAAGAAATGAGAGCCGTAGAAAAGTAAATTCAACCCAGCAGAGTAATGAAGTAAAGTCCCAAGATGACAGCTGTTCATCAAGGCTAGAGAACCATCATGCAGTGTTGTTGAGGAGCAGGAGGAGTCCAGGAGATTTGGAGCTCGGACAAAGGGAGACTTGGAAAATTGGCTGGAATCCCCGTGGGACAGGTTAAAGTACTTAGGGGACATGATAAAGGTACACAGTACAAAGGGGAAAAAAAAATTCAGAGCAAGGTGAAAAGCAAACGGTTATGAAAGAAAAGTGATCATGGCACATTACTTGGTTCTTCAGTGAATGATCCCATGGCCCAAGTGAATTACTTGGTTCTTTAGCTGTTCACAACAATGAGAACACTGAGGACATTTAAATTTTAGAATCTCAAGGCATGGGTGGCTTGTTATACTTACAAGACAAAGTGAAAATATGGTCAATCTGGCATTTTAAATGTAAATTTGGAAAAGACAGAACCTGGGATGTGGAAGTAGGACAGAACGGAATCTAGAGGAGAGGGGGAGGACAGGGGTGTTAACAGCCTAACCTTATAAAGTGAGAGGTCTAGAGAAAATATCTATATGTGATAGCACAAAAAAGTAAGTGTATTATTAAAACTTCAAAGTTAACTATTAAAAGAATTTAGAAGAGCGATTAACTGTTATAGAGACTGGGACAGCGTTGGTGGTAGTGTAAGTCAGCTGAGCCCTCATTTATCATAGCAAGAATTTAATAGATAAAATCTAAATTTAATAATTCAAAAACAGTGCTACAAGCCTACGATTTAAAGGTAGAGAAGTAACCGTCATGATAGAGTAAAACAAAAAAGAGATAAAAAGCGTAGCCTTTAAAAAATAGAATTAGGGCTGTGGAGAATAAGTTGGAGAACGGGAGCTTTTCTGTAGAGGTTCTTCTATGTTCTGGAAAGAGACAAATCTGATCACCTTTGAGACAGGAGAGATGGCTTAATTCATCAGTTTCAAGACACAGCAGATGTGTGTGCCACAAATGAGGTGAAAATATGAATAGTTTCCATATCTAGAAAAGAAACAGAACAAAATAAAAAATGGATTGCCCACTTGGGAAGAGAAACTGAAACAGGAAGAAGCAGGAATCCTCAGTCAGCAGTAATTTAGAACCAACCAAGAAATAAAGGTACAGAAACAAAGTTATTGTTCATCAAGTTCATATGGGGGGGGGAACCTAGCCTTGGGGGAGAACTTAGGAGGTTTGGTGAAAAGGCCAAATATGGTAAGGCTGGCATGGTGGAGCAATAGGAGTTATATGCCTGTGAGATTCAGACCAGAGAGTTTTAATCTTATCTCCCCTTTTACTGGCTCTGTGACCTTGGGCATGCGACTTAACTTAATCTTCTTGAGCCTCAGTTTTTTCATCTCTAAAACAGTGATGGTAATGCAAATTTCACAGGGGTTATGTGGATTTAATGAGATAAACAATGTAGAGAGCCCAATATGATAACTGCCCACAGATGATACTCAATGAATTCTATTCCTTTCCTCTTCCCCCTTTTCATAAAAATCTGCTAGGATATTGTTAAATGATAACGTAGTGAAAATGTGTGCTGCACACCAAATAGACCGTAACTATGAGTCAAGGTGAGTGCCAAAGACCTGTGCCCAGCAATACCAGGTAAGTTAGAAAAGGGGGATTATAAAACAATGTAAGATGATCTGGAGTGAAGAAGGGAGTTTAAAACCAGATAGAGGTCAGAGATCAGGGATTATAGGAGTAAGATAACTGCGGGACGTAAGCAAATCATGTCCTGAGGCCCCACACCTGGGACTAATACTGGGAACACCGGATGTTGCTTCCAAACCATAGAGCAAAATGAACCCAAACTTACCTCAGATAGGTTTGGTATACAGCATGGAAGTGATTGAATAGAGGAAGAGGGGGAGAGATGAGGGCCATGGGATCTTAAAAATGTGAGAGCTTCACACGGATAGGCATCTGGGTGAAGGACTTGGCAGAGGGTCACAGGCATCTGCAAAGACCGCAGGAGCCAAAGGGAGGCTTAGTCAATGGGGCTGTGCCATTGGGCCCAAAAGGAATGAGTCACAGGTAATCGGCAGAGGATGCTTACAGAATCACAGTGATGGGGCTAGGCCAGTGCACATCCAAGAAGCAGCAGGTAGGTGGATATGCTCATTAAAATGATCAGGCAAGTAATAGGAAAAAGAAAAGGGGAGCTCCATATCTTATTTGCATCCTACTGTAATGTGAGAAAACTGATCATTGTGCTCATGTTCATGATTATTATCACCATGCGGGATGAACTATAAAGGGAAATTGTGTCCTTGAGAGAGAAGCAGGCTTCTGTTTAAGGGAACAGCCTTCAGACAACTGAGGATATACAATCAAATTGTACCAAGGAATGAAACTTACAAAGGGCATCAAGAAAAGGATGGAATTTGAGACTCATACTAAGTGGAGTAAGTCAGAAAGAGAAAGACAAATACCATACAATATCGCTTATATCTGGAATCTAATATATGGCACAAATGAACCTGTCTACAGAAGAAAAACTCATGGACATGGAGAACAGACTTGTGGTTGCCAAGGGGGAAGAGGAGGGAGTGGGATGGACTGGGAGTTTGGGGTTAGTAGTTGCAAACGTGCATTTAGAGTGGATAAGCAATGAGATCTTGCTGTATAGCACAGGGAACTATATCTAGTCACTTGTGATGGAACAAGATGGAGGATAATGTGAGAAAAAGAATGTGTGTATATATATATATATATATATATATACACACATTCACTTTGCTGTGGAGCAGAAATTGACAGTATATTGTAAATCAACTATAATAAAAACATTAAAGAATAAAGATAAAAACAAAAAAGAAGGAAAAGTTCAATCTCAATTAAACAATAGGAAAACAGGAAGTTTTGCTCAGTGTTCTAATGTCTCCTAGAAGACAGAAGAAGGAGGATGAGGTTCGGGAGAGATGGAAAGAAGAGATAGGCCTCATGGGTGGTTGCTGACACACTGGCTGTACCATATTTCTGAGGGTAGGAGAGGCATTTTGATCTCATTAGAGAGTCAGGTGTAGTCTGGGATAGTTAGTGGGATAGACACCGCCCGGCACAGTACAGCCAGTGTGTCAGCAACTACGCATGAGTGGTGATGTGGGTCCCAGCCAGCCTGAACGATCTTCCTAAATTTTTGTTAGCTCAGGCTTCACATTCTAAGAAAACTATTCCTGATCCCACAATTTGGTCAAGTTTCTACCCCAGGAAAGCCTATGAGCCTCAAAGGAGTTCTCAGGATCAACAAATCAGATCATTAAATTCTTTCTTCTGGGGGTGGGGTTCACTAATCAGAGTCCACCTCAGAAGGCTCTGGACTCCCAGTGTGAAGGAATTGTCTCCAGAAACACAACACTCTTCTCCTTTAATGAGAGAAAAGAAGATAGCCACACAGATTTTCCACAAAAGATAGAAGAGACAGGAGGCCTGTAATGACTCTTCTCTGAAGGTGGAATGTTTGAGCGTGAAGTTATGCTGTCTGGGATATTTTTAAATTTCTCCGTTAAAATGCTTTCTTAGTTAACTGTGCCATTCTGGAAGGACATAGAGGTGAGGTCACAAGTAAAAAAGACAGACAAGTCTTCTTCTCTGGGATTCATCCGGCGTCCTCCGGGAGTGGACGCAAGCGTTAGGTGAATATCCTGTTGCTAAGTATTCCTTGGCCCTTTCATAATTAAGAAAAGAATATTATGCAGAGTTGATCATCCAGGAACGTGGCTGGGGCTAGAACTGTACTGCATGTTTGTATGACTCAGTACCCCAAACATGTCTTAGCTGGACCCATCCAAAAGGAAAAAAAAAATACACACACACATACACACATATATTGCTCTCAGGAGGCCACCCACATGCAGTGATGAATTTCCAAGACCCAAACTAACTGCCTTGGAATTCAATTAAAATGCTCTTTTTTGCTAAAAGCTTGGGATGTGTGAATTGGGCGTCACTCTGCTTCCCAGAGTTGTTGAGAGAGGAGGGTATCCCCAAGGGCCAAGGATGCTCAGCCAAGTCTGGAAAAGGGCCAGACTGGACAGTGAAATAAAAGCTATGTTATTCAGAAGAGGTCGCTGCTTAATCAGACAGGATGGTCCCTAGAACACTGGAAATATCCAAGATCTTTTGGGGTGCTGGGGAATTGAGAAGCACAAAGGCATCAAAGTGATAGAAAAGAGATAAAGAAAAGGAAATATCCTGAGATTATTCACAAAAAATAATAACAGATGATAATTATGACTTCAGTTATTTCAAAGGCTTGCGATATTTGGATGCTGAGTTATACAGCAGAATGTCCTGGACCCAGAAACTGAGATTAAGAGATATTGTCAGCACTGGGCAAAGGTCAAGAGCCAAAACATAGAAGAACAGCCAGGATTCTGTTACTTGGAGCTTGCAGGAATGTGAAACTAGAAATGGAATGCAAATGATGAGGTCAGTACAAATTGCAGAGGATTGTCAGGGTGACCATTAACTTTCAATTTCCCAGGGATCATCTCATTTTATACCTATCATTTCAATGCAGTTTAGCGTTGACTTCAGAATTTTCATTTTCAACCAAGGGTTATTATTAATATTTGCATTAAAATAAATTTGGATGGATTAAAAGAACTACGTGTTATACTTGCAACCTTTATGAGGTTCTCATATATTAATGTATGAGATGCACGGGCACCCAACATAATTCTCAATTTAACTTACGATTATGTCTGATAAACAACAAATAATAACTCATCTCTCATTTCCCAATATTTTTTTTTTAATTCCCCAAAGAAGATCCTGAGAAAATGATTCACATGCAAATATCTTATTTATTTGGAGTTAAAGGAAAATACAAGTAGATGAGTAGGGACGTGAGAGAAGAATGGAAATGCAGCAAATAAAGGGTACAGAATCAAGCCAACTACCTCTGAAGGTGACTGCAGACTAATTGAGCTGGGAAAACTCTGAGAGCCAGTGTAAAAGGGTTGTGTGAAATGATTTTCCCATTTATGGTACGAGACAGTTGTGATAGTTATACCCTGACGTCGATCAGTTATTGGTTGCGGGCTTCTTCCAAAGGACATTCATTCTCTAGCATTTATGACCTGCATTGCAGATAGCAAATTAAGCTTTGATGATTTAAAAAAAAAAAAAACCCTTCAAGAAAGTAAGTGCATGTAACTGCTACTGTACACCAAAGTGATAAAGACAAAGGGTTATGAATTGAGCACCAGCAACATTTCACGTAGTCCTGCTCTGTATTACTCAAATCCTAATGACCTCTATTTATCATCTTCATGCCATCTGTTCTAGATTCCCCTTACTCTGAACCAGAACTTCTGCTATTCTGGGTTGTATGACTGTTAGGGTGATTAGACCTTCATCCCTGAGATGACTAATCTCCTGGTTTGACCTTTGCCAGGCCAGGGTTATTGCACTATATGAGCATGGTTTCCACTGGATATAAAAACACCAGTGTATGTCCTAGTGAATCCCTTGACTTCCTGATGTTTCCCTCTCTTGCTGTCAATGTAGCTGCAACCCAATATTCTTATGATAATCAGCATCAGCTATCTGCCAGTATGGTAGCTCATTATTTCCTTGTTGAGCTATTGGCACAAGGAACACAAAACAAAGTAGGAATTGTGATTTTAGGGTTAGTGAAACTCTTACAGTCACCTTGTAGAAGCAGTTACTCCATGGAAACCAGAAACTTTAGACCAGCAGACTCTAAAATTGTGGGGTCAGGGAGCACAAATTACCCAAGTGAGGCAATAAGAGGGACAGTGAGAGAGGCCGGGCCCATACCTATAGGAAACCTGTTGGTTTCCAGACCCATGCCTATAAGGTGCTCAGCACCATAAAATTGTTCCATGTACATACCAGATCTTGAAAGATAGTCCCCCAAACTCTGATGCCTTTAGGAGAAAATTCCAATATTCTATCAGTCTACCAGTTTCTGAATCATATAGTTGCTGATATGCTCAGTGGATCTCATGATCATATTCCCTTGTATGTTTCTTGATCAAAGTCAAAATTTGACATGAAAAGTCAAATAGAATATCCTTTAACCCTGTTTGCAAGTGGCCTACAAATTAAGAATGTTTCTTTACGTTTTTAAAGATTTACAAAAATCAAAAACAAAGAAAAGCATGTGACAGGGACCACAAGTGGCCCAAGAGTTTAAAATATTTACTCTCTCGTTCTTTATAAATAAAGATTTTGCCAACCTCTGAACTGGATCACTAATTGTCAGTTTTGGCTTAAAAAAAAAACAGGAAAATATTAATTTCTACTAAATGAGATCTCACATGGGATCCAATCCAAATTTCAAAAAAAGTGGAACTGCTCTGGTTGAAGAGCTGAGAGATTTTAGTGGATGGCTTAGAACCCTGTTCCTTCAGCTTCCCTCTCACTCTTAATGCCTAAGTACCTCTTCAGAGCATTTGGACTTTACAGAATGTGGTTGAAAATACTGAGTTTAGAAGGCCTCTCATCTCTCCCAGTGTCAATATCTGGATATTGTTTTTTATATTGGCCAGCACTGCTAAAGAACACTCCGGCCTCCCAAGAGCTGAATTTTGTTCAGTAATAGAGCTCGGTAATTATTAACATGTCCCGCGGGCATGAACAACCACAGAGCTCCAACAAAGTCACAAAACTGTGAGCAAAGCAATTAGATCTTTGCCCTCTTCTCCCAGGGGTTTCTACTAGCTTCCTGAAAGTGTCAGTTTCACCCCTAAAATTTCGCTCTTGCTGAAGCTGAAACCACCCCCAGATGGGATCACTAAACTTTTGTCAGAGGTATGACTGTGTGACAAAACTCAGGTTTGGACTGGTCTTTTCACTTTGGGAAGTTTGCTATTTTATTACAAGAAGTAAAGTTGTGCTTGTGCTTTTCTGAAGAATTTTAAAACACAGAAATCAGGTCAAATGGGCAATTATTCCTGGGCTGTGTAACATTTCATTCTTTGCCCAAGCCAGAGACAAACATCAATTCCCCAGTTCATGGGGGCCTTCCTTTTTCATTCTACGGGGATAAGTTGTGGAACCTCTGAGTGTTATACAAAGGTTTGGTTCAATCATCTTTCTGGCGTATCCTTTGTAGAATATGCCTCTGAGGTAATGGCCTATATCTCAAAGCCATAATCTGCCCAATGAAGCAAAGCCTCTTCTTTCCTGGAACCCAGAAGGGCATGGGGCGGAACTAGTCCTCCTTTCCCATGCCTATTCCGTATCCTGGATATTATAGTGCTCTCCCAAGTTCCCAAGGGACTGAGATTTTCATGATTATGTTTGGATCTGACATCCTGATTCTCCCAACTCTCATTCTCTACTCTGCCCCAGGGCATTGTCAAAAACAGTAGAGGAAGCAGCCTGCAATTAATGCAGTCAAACACGGATTTCTCTATTTCTCCTTTCAATTTTATTGACATGCTTTATGCATTTTGAAGCTCTGCTTTGGGCGCATACATATTTAGCACTTTTATATTTTCATGGAAATTGAACCCTTTATCATTGCCTATTGTTTCTTCTTTTTCCTGAGGGTATTCTTTGCTCTGTTTTCTATTTTCTTTGATGCCAATATATTCTCACTTTGTTTTGCTAGTATCTACGTGGTATATCTTTTTCCAGCTCCTTATTTTCAATCTATTTGTCTTTATGTTTAAATTGGGTTCCTTTTAGGCAGTATGGAGTGGGGTCATATTTCTTATCTATTCTGAGACTTTCGGCATTTTAATTGGTGTACTTTGACTATCTGCATTTAATAGGATGTCAATACGGCTGGATTAAATCTGCCATCTTGTTAGCTCTTTTCTATTTAGTACTTTTTTTTCTTTCTGCTTTTCTATTTTTTTGGCTGTTCTTAGGCTAATTGCACATTTTTAATATTTGATTTTATCTTCTCTCTTGGCTTATTAGTTTCACATTTTCACTTACTTTTTTGTGGTTATTCTAGGGTTACAATACACAACTTTAATCAGTGTCTACCTTTGAATAATATGCTATTTCATGTTTAGTGCAAGAAACATAGAATATTCTAAATTCCTTCATTTTGCTCTATTGATGTCATAATTTACTTCTGTGTTTACTATAAACACAATACATTGCATCTATTTTTTCTTTAGACAAATCAACTTTGAGAGCAATTATCTATAAGAAGAAATCAATTTCATTTTATCTTTAGTCTGTTTTCAAGGCTCTTCATTTCTTCCTCTTGATCCAAGTTTCTGCCTCATATCATATGTCTTCTGCCTACACAGCAACTTCTTTGAACATCCTTTGTAGATTAAGTCTGCTGGTATTTGAATTAACTCAGTTTTTGTTTGGATAAGTTTTTACTTGTACTATTTGGAATAAGTCTTGTAATTATGATCTTCTTTCATTTATATGAATAACTATTTTCTATTTTTTTTGTTAGCTGTCTTCAAGATTTTATTTTTGTTTTTGAGTTCAGTAGTTTGAATATGATATGAATGACAAGGGATAAGTTTGCATGTGTGTGTGATCAGCTATTTCTGAGCTTCTTGGACTTGGGGTTTGGTGTCTGTCATTGATTTTGGAGCACTCTAATTAGAAATGCTGGTCTTGATGGTGCTATGTTCACTCTGCACCACAAATTTCAGATTTTTCTAGCCATATCTTGTGTTTAGGGTGTGGGCTAGTTGCAACAGGGGTTTATCTCAGTGTCTGGTTTTAGGTCTTCTTTTACACCTTGCCACAAGGGTCTCCACATTTATGATTCTCTTCCATCTCTCTCCCAGCAGTGTTCCTGTTATTACTTGTTACTTGACACTAGTTGACTTGGTAGTGGTAGGAGAGGGGTGGTTTCTGCAGCTCTGATTAAGCCTCAGTCTTTTAGCAGGCATTATATCCCAGGGTCTCCGAAATATGTGTCCTCCTCCTCGAGCTATAGTCTGTTTCCCATATGACCTCTGATTTTTCCCTCAGGTGTAGTTTTTCTTTTCTATTACCCTCCCCCAGCAGTGGTGGATTTTCACCAATGCCCTAAAGCGTGTTTTTGTTCTTTTTCCCATAGAGTTAGGCTTTTGCTCTGCAGTGAGACAAGAGAGAAGGGTCTCAGTGCGGTTCTGTGGCCCTCCTTCATTGGTTGTTCTTCCCTTCTCATACATTTGTAGCTTCAGGGACACTTTCATAAGACTCTCACCAGTCTTTTCTGAGAGCACCCTGTGGAGTTCATGGAGAAACACACTGAAGAAATTGCAGAATCCCCCAGTTTCTGCAGCTCTCCAGTGACTTTGCAATCTCCCCTTGGTGTCCAGTTGCAACTTCCCTAGCTGAATAAGTGCTAGCATAACTCTATCACTGCTGACATCTGTCTCTCCTTGTATTTGGGGGGCCAGTTCATTCCTCTGCCACCTGTAGTGTCAAGAAAAGTCATAAAATTGTTTTTTAATTGTAATATTGAGAATGATTTCTTTTTAGCTTTCTATATCCTCCAGTAAAAAATAGGGACTCCAGTACTTCTTTTTTTTTTGCTTTTTAGGGCCACACACACTTCATATGGAGGTACCCAGGCTAGGGGTCAAATTGGAGCTGTGGCCGCTGACCTACACCACACCCACAGCAATGCCAGATCCGAGCCACGTCTGTGACCTACATCACAGCTCACAGCAACACTGGATTGTCAACCCACTGAGCAGAACTCCAGTACTTTTAATTCTTGTCTAAAAATTAATTATTTGAAGTATAAAATAATTCCCATATTTTAAAATTAAGGAAATGGGTATAGAAAAGCTCTGAGTTTTGGTATACTGGTGGGGAGTAGAGGATGTAAGGGAGCAGATGATAAAGCAGAAGCAGAGTAGAAACTTACAAGTGTGTTGTGTCCAAATCAGTGTAGGTTTACTCAGCTGAGGAGAAATAATGAGGATCAGGATGAGGAGGAAGAAGATTAAGGATAATGATATCAAATAAGTAGAGAGGAATTAAAATATGTCTTTATTTCCTACTTTTTATTCTTCACATTTTTCCTTTCTCTTCATTGAACGACAGCATGCAATGCCCCAAGGAGAGAATGCAAACTTTATTTTTTTTATTTTAATTTTTTTGTCTTTTTTAGGGCTGCACCTGTGGCATATGGAAGTTCCCAGGCTAGGGGTCTAATTGGAGCTGCAGCTGCTGGCCTATGCCACAGCCATAGCAACAGCGGAATCCAAGGCATGTCTGCAAGCTATACCACAGCTCATGGCAACACCAGAATGTTAACCCAATGAGTAAGTCCATCCACATCCTTATGGATACTAGTCAGGTTCATTACCGCTGAGCCAGGATGGGAACTCACACAATGCACATTTGAAAATCATCATATTTTTGGCCTTTGAGACTTAAAACAAAGGGTAAGGGAATATTTTGCAGTAGGCAAAACCAATTTTGTCCATTCCTAAAATGGGATAAAATTAGCCTGGGCTGTGCTGACTCAGAGGAGCAGCAAGAGAACTTGAAATGCAAGTATTTAGAGAAATGGACCTTGTCCTTTGCACCCTTCATTCAAGCTTCCAAACTGGCCTGCAAATGCACAAAAATGCCCAGTGCCTTGGTGGTTTCAAAACTGGCTCCTCCCTTTCTGGGCAGAATCTGGGAAAACAGTGAGGCCTCACAGCACCCCCATTCCCACATCCCAGCAAGACCCAGGAGAAGTAGAGTAGAAATGGCACAGTGCCTCTTGGTACACTGGGCTGAGGCATATTCCCAGAATTCCACACACCCCAGTGAGAAGCTAGAAACAGTGAAATAATTTCCTCTGCTTCCTAGGAAACCACAGAGGTAGGATCTTACACAAATCCAGTGTCTTTCTTAAGTTCAGGAAGCAACTGAATTTCTCCTGGGCCCCCAAATATAGCAAAAATACAGAATGGAATGTGGTCTTACAGTCTGCAATGACAGAACAGTGACCTGCTTGGATTCATAACTGAAGTCCCTTCACAATTATAACCTTGGTGGATACAAGTATAAACTGTTAATGACCAAGAACTAGTGAGATATTCCCAAATCCAATGCTAAGGTACCCCACAAGTCCCTAGAAAGCAGATGCACCCTGAAAAGAAGGAGGTTGGATAGGGACTGAATTGACTTGATTTCTTTTTGTCAAGGGGTAGGCTACATACTTTTAAGAGAAATTAAATTGAGTCATATAAAAACAGACAAATTACAGTTCTTGTCCACTGATTCTGTTGACCAAGGTTTGTACGCGTTAAGCTTTTAATGACATTATTTATTACATTTCAGCTATGTTCCAGTCATCTGGCTAAGAATGTTAATCCTCTCAACAAACCTGAGAGATTCTTTTACCATCTTCTTTTGAAGGGCTTTAGTTTATTGAGATTAAGTTAGTTGCCCAAGATTTCATAGCTAGTAAGTGGAAGAGCTGGAACTTATAGATTTTTACAACCACGTGGCCCACAATCTTTTTTAAAAATTGGAGTAAGTTGATCTAAACTATTGTGTTAGTTTCGTGTGTATAGCAAATTGGCTTAGTTATACATTTATGTATGTTTTCTGTTTTTTTCCATTATAAGTTATTACAATATATTGAATATAGTTTCCTGTGCTATACAGTAGATCCTTGTTGTTTATTTTATAGTGATGTGTATCTTTTAACACCAACTCCTAAATTATCCTTCCCCCTCCCCTGCTTTCCCCTTTGGTAACCAAAATTTGTTTTCTGTGTCTGTGAGTCTGTTTCTGTTTTGTAAATAAGTTTATTTGTATCATTTTTATATTTTAATGGATATCATGTAATATTTGTCTTTGCTTACTTCACTCAGTATACACACACACACACACACACACACACCAAAAAAAAAATAGAGTATTACTCAGCCATAGAAAGAATGAAAGGTTGTCATTTGCAGCAACATGGATGGACCTAGAGATTATCATATGATTGAAGAAAGCCTATACTCTAAAACACCAAAACTTTAGAACTTAATAATTATTAGGGCCAGAAATAGGTTTCCTTATATTTTCTTTCTGAGCTAAAGAGTATAAAAATGTTTACAGAAAGATACCATATTCCCTTCTATAAAATTGCTTTT
The DNA here is from genome assembly GCA_004024745.2 of Catagonus wagneri. NCBI lineage: Eukaryota > Metazoa > Chordata > Mammalia > Artiodactyla > Tayassuidae > Catagonus > Catagonus wagneri. The sequence continues at coordinate 4,069,414 of PVHT020001179.1, forward strand.
AGCTTCTTCAGCCTGCTTGATAACAAAATCATCACTTCAAATAATATTATTTTGTATAAAACTATAGTTATAAAAATGCCTTAGAAATGTTTATAATGCTCAATATCCTTTGATATCACAGCTAAAAGGATTCTTTAGATAACGCAGCTCAGAAATTCTCTAGCTCAGCATCTGAGAAATGGATAGAAATGCAAATTCTCTGGCGGATCTTCAGACCTGCTGAGTCATAAACTCTTAAAGTGGACTCATCAGTCTGTTCTAAGGAGGCTTCCAGGTAATTCTGATGTACCACCAAATTTGAGAATCATTTTTCTAGCTCAATATCATGCATATAACATTTGAGATATACCATGCACCAGAATCTGTGTCAAGAAGTGAACTTGAAAAGATTTGTAGGGGCCTCTTTTGGGTTCCTGGACCCAATTTCAATGTGGAGCGAGGGTTTCCTTCACCAATAAGAAATTCTTAGGATACCAACCAAGTGTCCTACAATTCAAATCGTTCTTACCTGGAGATAGCATCAGATTCCACAGGTTAAGGGTTAGTTCCTCCAAGACTTTCCCAACTGCCATTTCAGAGCCAGTTGAAACCCCAGGTGCTCACCTGTGCTTCTGACTGACCATCTGTAAATCAGAGGTTCCCCTGATGCCAGTCCTTGAGTTCAACTTATTTGCTAGACCTGCTCATAGAAATCAGAGAAACATTTTACTTACTAGGTTTATAAAAACATGTAACTCAGAAACAATCAGATGGAAGAGATGCATGGAGAAAGACATCAGGAAAGGGCAGAGATTTTGTGTTCTCTCCAAGCACCACTCTCCCCAAATCTCCATGTGTTCGCCAACCTGAAAGTTCTCCTAACCATGTCCTTTTTGAGATTTTATGGAGACTTCATTACATAACCATAGCTGATTAAGTTCTTATTCCTTGGCAGTCGATACAACCTCCAGCCCCTCTCCCTTTGCTGGAAATTTGGGGGCTGTGACCGAAACGTCCAACCCTCTAATTGCACTGTTGTTTCCTCTGGCAACCAGCCCCCATCCTTACGTGGGGTCCAAGAGTCACCTCATTAACTCAATAAAAGACACCTTTATCCTCTTAACACTTAGAAAATTCCCAGGATTTCAGGAACTCTGTGCTAGAAACTGGGATGAAGACCAAATTCAGAGGGTCCCAATTTATGATTTTCCAAGTTTAAGATGGTGTGAATCAAAATGCATTTGGTAGAAATCATACTTTGAATTTTGAAATTTGAGCTTTTTCTGGACCAGCAATACACAGAACAATACCCTCTCCTGAGGCTGAGCCTGGCAACAGCCCCAGCTCCCACCATAATATCACGACAGTACACAGCAGATACCCTGACAACCACTGTTTTTAACTTTCAGCACAGTATTCAATATTACATGAGATATTCAACACTTTATTATAAAACAGTATTTGTGTTAGATGATTTTGCCCATGTGTAGGCTGCTGGAAGTGTTCTGAGCACATTTAAGATAGGCTGGGCTAAGCTATAATGTTCTGTAGGTTAGGTAATTAAATACACCTTAGACGTAAGATATTTTCAACTTATGATGGGTTTATTGGTATATAATCCCCTCATAAATCAAGGAAGATCTGTATATGTTATTATAAACCACAATAGCATAGAGCCAGATCATAAAGGGGGTGGAGGTGGGAAGCTTTTAAGTGCCGAAAAGCATCATTTGATCGGCATTTTATTATTCAATAAAAATACTTTTCCATTCATCCACCCACCAAATATTTATTGAGCACCTATAAGGCATGAGTCTCTCAGCTCCAAACTCGAGATCATCTTTCTATCAGTAAGTTTGGGTAAATAAGAATAACAGCATGGGAGGCTAATAAAAAAGCTTTTGTGATAGGTTGGTGGGCCATAACAGGAGCTTGAAGGGCACATCAGTGGGGGAGTGGATTGACTAGAAGATACCTGGACTGTTAAATGCATTTCCTAAAGCTTTACTTTGTATCCAGTTTGGTATGTGAAGGTTGCATAAGGCTAAAATTACCCCTAGACTACCACTTTAGGCAAATGGGCAGTATGTGATGATACCATTAGCTAGATCAGCAATACCAAAGGAGAAACCCATAGGATGGTGAGGTGATCAAATACTGCCATATGGGAATTTCATCAACCCAATTGCAGTGGCATGATCCCTTATGGTGCAGAAGATAACTAAAATCATTGGAAATATTTGGTTTTTGTCTTTTGTCTTTTTAAGGCCACACCTGCAGCATACAGAGGTTCCCAGGCTAGGGGTCCAATCAGAGCTGAAGTTGCCGGCCTGCACCGCAGCCACAGCAGCACAGGATCTGTGACATATACCACAGCTCATGGCAATGTCGGATCCCTAACCCACTGAGCAAAGCCAGGGATTGAACCCTCCTCCTCATGGATGTTAGTCGGGTTCACTAGCTGCTGAGCCATGACAGGAACTCCTGAAAATGTTTTTAACAACTAGGAAAAATTACCTTTATATTGACTCTTTGTAGTATTCACTCGCTGCTCTTACTTTGATGAGCAACTCAGAATCAGTATAATTTGGAGAATCCCTACAGCTGAATTCCTAAAGAAATGTCTATAAACAAGCATTTATGTACCTAACCTTGCTGTCATCTATTCTCGTTGTCTCCATTTCTGAGGGTCTACAATTTGGCAGTGATTCTTCCCACCCTAATTGTTCCTTGTTCCATTGACTTCTTCTTGACAGGCTTTATGAGGAGACCATGAACATTTCTATGTATCAATAAAACTTGCTGTTAAGGAACTCTAGAACCTTCTTTTTGAAATGTGAGTCACCATCCCCTTTTATAGGCATTTTGTAAATTTTTTTAATCAAGCCTAAATAAAGTTAACAATTGAACAAAACCTTTATGCTGAACCTCATTGTACTGTAGTCTGTTTTCTCATCCTTTGGATTGAGCTCAACTTAGTAAAAATGCATAGAGGAATGTAAGGGACAGAAATTGCTCTGTTTTAAAAAGTTTATTCTCATATATTTCTCTTAGGTTTTTATCCACACCCAGAGTTCTGTGTCTTACTGACTCAGAAATATCATTACCACATTTTCGTTCTTACTAAGCAGCACAGCACAGACCTCAAGGCACCAATTATCCTTCTATCCCTAACTTTATTTTTACTGTACTCGTCGTCCCTCAGCTAGAGTAAAATCAACAGTTAAAGGTCTGCCCTTCACTTTCTCTCAGATCTATGGGTTGTTCTACGTTTAAAGGCCAGTTTTTGCTGCCTCATTGTTTTGGGGGAAGCTACCAATACTATTGAACAGAACACCCATATGAAAAACACCCATTTCTCATACTTTTTCTTGTTTTTAAAATAAATGTTATTTTCTGAGAGTAATATTGATACAAACTTACAGGAGAAAATCTGCAAAATGAAGGAAAACATAAAGGAAAATATCAAGATTGCCCACAATCCCACCACAATGGCAAACTACATTTTATTGCATTTTCTTCCTGAATTTCTTCTAAAGTATGTATTTTTACAGTTAAGATGTATTTATTCCCTGCATTTTATATGACACTGTATTTTTGCATGTCACTTACAATTCTTTTTCAACATTATTTTTAATAGCCAAAAAGTAATCCATCATATGAATATGTCAAATTCTAACTTAACATTTCCCAGACCTCTGATCACTTCATTTTCAGTGTTTTGAGTGTTACAAATAATACTGCAGTAAAATCTTGGTTCTTGAAGCTTTGTCTACCTTTCTGATGGGAAAGTACAGATTCCCAGGTATGGATTTCTGACCATAAGGAAATAAACTTTTTAAAACATAGAGCAATTTCTGTCACATATTCCTCTATGCATTTTTACTAAGTTGAGCTCATACTACACAAATGCACCTCTTTTGCTGTTTTCCTTCATTTCACATCACATTTATTTTACTTACAGATTCCTCAAATGTTGGACATTCC
>PVHT020001179.1:4073479-4160959 GCA_004024745.2 Catagonus wagneri
AGGGGTCTAATCGGAGCTGTGGCCACTGGCCTACACCGCAGCCACAGCAACGCAGGATCCGAGCCGCGTCTGCAACCTACACCACAGCTCACGGCAACGCCGGATCGTTAACCCACTGAGCAAGGGCAGGGATCGAACCCGCAACCTCATGGTTCCTAGTCGGATTCTTTAACCACTGCGCCACGACGGGAACTCCGGACATTCCACTTTTAATGAAATTTTTATCAAAATCCATGTGAATAAATTTGGTTACATCCTTATTATTTTCATAAGATAACATATCAGAGGTTGGGAGTTCCCATTGTGGCTCAGTGGTTAACAAATCCGACTAGGAACCATGAGGTTGCAGGTTCGATCCCTGGCCTTGCTCAGTGGGTTAAGGATCCGGTGTTGCCGTGAGCTGTGGTGTAGGTTGCAGAGGCGGCTCGGATCCCACGTTGCTGTGGCTGTGGCGAAGGCTGGCAGTTGTAGCTCTGATTAGACCCCTAACCTGGGAACCTCCATATGCCACAAGTGCGGACTGAGAAAAGCCAAAAAGACAAAAAAAAAAAAAAAAAATCAGAGGTAGAATAATTTAGTAAAAGGGCCCCAATATGAATATATGTACTTCTATAGATATATATTTATACGTGGTTTTTGTGTTCTCATTATTGTTTTTAGTTTCTACAATCATTGAAGAAATTAGCCATTTTTTCATGAGATTTTGGTGTGTTCTTTCCTACTTTGATTTTACTTTTACTTTAAGATACTGTTCCTGGTTGTCAGAACACAGAAGTCACATTACTTTTAACTCCATAGTTAATTTTTTGTAGAGCTATACCAGAGTTGATGTAATCATGCATCTACAGGTTGACATCTATATATGTATATATACTTTTTTACATCCCTGATTATGACATCTGCCTATCTTTATATTTTTTGTGGCTTGTTTTTCTACATTGATTTGGAAGAGTTCTCTCTCTCTCACACACATTCATGCAGTTCCCACTCTGTTCCTTTTTTTTTTAAGTATTTGTTTACATTATGTTTCACTGCATAAAAGTTTAAACTTCTATGCAGTCAGGTCTCTCAGTTTTTCCATTTAAGGCTTTTAGTTTTGAATCATGTTTAGCAAAATTTCTCCTTTTCAAGATTACATAACTCTTCTCCTGAGCTTTATTCTAGCACATTTATAGTTTTAATACTTATATATTTGGAATACATATTTGCACATACACAAAATAGAGATCTAATTTTATTTATTTATTTGTTTGTTTATTTATTATTTATTTATTTATTATTTATTTATTGTCTTTTTAGGGCCACACCTGCAGCATGTGGAGGTTCTCAGGCTAAGGGGTCGAATCGGAGCTGCAGCCGCTGGTCTATGCCACAGCCACAGCAACGCCAGATCCTAGTCTTCTCTGTGACCTACAGCACAGCTCTCAGTAACACCAGATTCTTAACTTGCTGAACGAGGCCATGGATCAAACCTGCATCTTCATGGTTTCTAGTCAGATTCATTTCTGCTGAGACACGACGGGAACTCTGTGATCTAACTTTATTTTCCTCCAAATACCCAATTATCCCCAAATAATTTATTGAATAATATATTCTTTCTTCACTATTTATTATGTCTACATTTGCACATACGCTTGGACTTTTTACTGGGCTGTCTTTTCTTCTCCACTAATCTATTTGTCTATTCTGCATATCTCTTTAAACCACAGAAGTTGTATAGTCTTTCAAAATAAATCTGATTGGGTTTTTTTTCTTTTTTTTGCTATTTTAGGGCCATGTCTGGCGCATATGGAGGTTCCCAGGCTAGTGGTAGAATTGGAGTTTCAGCTGCCAGCCTATGCCACAGCCACAGGAACCCCAGATCCAAGCCGTGTCTACCACCTACACCACAACTCATGGCAACGTCAGATCCTTAACCCACTGAGCAAGGCCAGGGATTGAATCCGCATTCTCATGGACCCTAGTCGGGTCTGTTAACTGATGAGCTATGAAGGGAACTCCTGACTGGGCAAGTCTTGATGCATGCATCTTCTTTCTCAAAATATTTTGGCTAGATCCATCAACGAATGCTAAAATCAGTAGGCAAAATTTAAGTGGAAATAGGATATCTGCAGTCTCAAAGTATTTTCTTACGAATATTTAGTAATTACAGGAGGATAATAGTAAATTTATAGTGGAGAATCGTGGCAGTGGCGCTTTCCCACAGGACTAAATTTCATATCACCAATAATACATGTCAGCATCACACACATTAATAAGACACACAGACAACAAATCACCTCTGAAACATCCTTCCCGTTAAAGCATTACCTCAGTCTAATCATACAAAACATCAGACAAATCCAGAGTAAGGAACATTCTAGAGAATAACTAACAAGTTTCTACAAAAGTGTCAAAGTCACAAAGGATAAGGAAAAACTGAAAAACTGTCACATATTGGAAGAAACTAAAAGCACAATACAACTAAATGCAACGTCGGATCCTGAAACTATAAAAGGGCATTAGTGGAACATCTGAATACATTCTGAAAATTTGTTAATAATATTATAGCAAGGTTTTGGTTAGTTTTGTTTCTGTGGCTATATAAGATATTAAGTAAAGAGAAAACTGGATGATGACAGCTATATAGGAACGGTACTATTTTTGCAATTCTTTTGTAAGTTTAAAAATATCTCAAAATGAAAAAAAAATTAAGTTCTCACCTACTTAAATGCCTGTTTTGTTGCCAGTGAAATTTTACTATTCTTTTTGAGCTCCCCTCCCACTGACACAAAGTAAAAACACAGGCCTTCACATTCTCACTGTGACTTGTTGAATGTGTATGCTAATTTAGGAACATTTGGCATCTTTACAATTTTTAAGCTTCTATTCAGAAGAAGCATACATGGCTTCCTTTATTCAGATTTTATTTTATGTTCCTCAGTTAAATTGTCATCTTCTTAAAACTATTGTATGATTCTTTTTAACTTATTTATATAAGTTTTGCTGTAACTTTTATTAAGTTGAATAACAATGGAGAGTGTAGGTATTTCTCTGTTACTTATGAATTTAATGAAAATTCTTACGGCATTCAACCACTAAACAATTTCACTTTTTTCCAACAATGAGACAAAATCTTCTGTAATAGATTTCTTTCTATTTTTATTTTACTTAGAATTTCAATAGGAATTATTACCAATTTTATTTTAAAAATTCAGCCTCTATTGGGTAGGATCACAGGATTTATTTTTCTCTTTATTTTCTTAATGCAATGAAGTGTGGGACCAGATTTTTCTAACGCTCTGTGAGCCTTGCACCTCTGGGATAAAGCATTGTTAATCAATTTAATCACAGTGAAACTGATATTTTTAATGGCCTGAACCTAGCCGGAACCAAGATGGGGACTTGAACCTACGGTTTTATGTTAGAATCACTCACCCGGTGTCTGGATTTACTGAGGTTCAGGTTCTTCATAACTCTGCACAGAAGGAATTCAGCAAGAGATAAAGTGACAGGCAAGAAATAGATTTATTAAGGTAGGACACTTGTGAGAGGTGATAGCAGGCAGGCAAGGAGGCTCTGCCCTGAGGATTTGGTGGGCTACAGGTTTTTTCACCTAAGGGGAGTGGGGATGGAAAAAGACCGCCTCTTCCTCTTTCTTAGAGTAGTAGCTCCCCCTTGGGCTATGTCCTGGTGCTTATTCAAATCAGCAGAAGGGTGTTCCTCAAACTCCTGCTCTTGGTCTGAATCTGAATGCAGGCCTCACCCCATCCCCCACCCAATGACCTGAGGCATATCTTGTGCCTCCACTAGTCATGCAAGCCTGCCTTGTTCTGATGGCCCTCTTGAGCTGTTACTAGCTTAACAGTTATCTCCCAAAGTCCCCTAAGTTTCCTTCTCTATCTATGGTCCCTTATTGGCACTTTTACAACAGCCTGTGCCTATCAACAGTATAATGTTCTTTTCACATTTTACTTAGAATCTGGGGGACTTCATTTCTGCGTGATAGATACGTGTTAATGCTTGATTTAAAAAACTTGCTCCTGAATAAGACTATCAGTTTCCTGAAGGTAGGAATAATATTTTTAGCTAATAGACTCTAAACACATATTTTGTTAAATATTGAAGAGTCTTCCAATTAATACATGACATGGGAACTGGGGGGTATTTGCTTGGTTATCGAATGGAAATTGGTTCCAGAGACTTTCTCACTCCCCATAATCTTCAAGTTTTTATTGATTCTCTCTTTCAGAGGTCTCAAACTCAGCCCATAAAATAAATCTGTCTTGTCATTGTGTTACATGGCTACATGGTGTTTTGAAAATGTTTGATTTAACTGATAACATTGACTAATAATAACATTTTACATATAAATCTAGATTTCCAGCTTCTCTTGAAAAATTATAGATATGGAATGTACAATGACTGAACTCCTATTACTGAAGAAATTACAATCCAGCTGAAAAACCGAAGTGTCATGCACAGTTAGTCATACCAGTCAGTGGTTTACAGAAGAGGGAGATTATCTTGGACAAGAGAGATGAGACAAAATTTCACAGAGGATGTCAAATTATGTAACCAACAATGAGCATGAGCATATCTTCATGAATAAAAATAACTACTTTGTCATATGGCTGGAAAAAATAACACATCTTAGGTGAGCTACAAAGAAGACATTTGCTGATTTACAAAATTTATGATTAAATGGCCTTCAATGTGTTGAATAATAGTGGAAAGATTAAGTTATTCTTGATATGGGCCTTAAATGCTGCTTAAGCCACAGGATATCCAACTGGTTGGTTGACTCTCGTTCTCTTGTAAAGGCATACAAGATTGAGACTGGAAAAGGCTTTTGAGGTCATTTACCTGATTCCTTTCTATTCTATAGATGAGGAAACTGAGCTTGGTTGAGTGACTTAAGTTCACACAGTTTGGATGTGATAGAAAAATGCCAGTGATTTTATTGCCAACAGGTCATTGTCCGTTTCAGTGACATCATCACTGCTCCACACATAGATTTCTAAACTTCCTTCCATTCTAAGATGTGGAAGGAGAAAGCTAATCAAAATTCCCAGCTCAGGCCTTTGTTAAAATCTTCAGCATGAGAACAACTCAAGATGTCTGTTTTGCGGAATGTGAATGGCTCAGAAAGATTATAGGGAAATCAAGGAAGGTCAGTGAGTGTTCATTTCTCTTCCAAGAATGTTTCACTGAAGGAACTGGGATTGTCTTAGTCTTAGGACAAGATGAAGGGACGGCAAGGCTAGGACTATAATTTAGTAGTCCCTGTGGGTCAATTTGGGTTTAGTGAGGGGAGAGCTAGGTGGAAATGTTTAGTCCTTTAGTATTTTTTACAATGATAAGAAGCATTCAGAACTATATTATATTATGTAGTTATTTACATATTTTCTCTTCCCCCGACTAGAATGTTCATCAGCTAGGGCAGAATATATTCACTTCTAGGACTGCAGCAACAAATTGCCACAAACTTGTGTCTTAAAGCCACAGATTTTTTTCCTCCTTGTTGTGGAAGTCAGAAGCCTGAATCAAGGTGTCAGCAGGGTTGATTCCTTCCAGAGGCTCTAGGGGAGAATCTAGTCCACAGTGGCTGCCTGCAGCCCTTAGTGATCCTGGCTTGCACACACATCACTCCAGCTTCACAATGCTCTCTTCTCCTTGTGTGTTTGTGTGTCTCTTGCTGTCTCTTATGAGGACAGTCTCATTGGATTTAGAGACCACCCTAACCTAGGATAATCTCATCTTGATCCTCACCTTAATTCCAACTGCAAAGATGCTAGTTCCAAATAAGTTTATCTTCTGAAGTTCTGGGTGGACATGAACTTTTGACAGGATATTATTCAACCAAAGAGAGAGGGGTTTTACTTTCTTAACCATGGTTGTCTCAGTGGCTAGGAGTCTGGCAAATATGTGCTAAATGTTGAAAACTCTTAATTGGAGCTAAGTATTGTCTACTCCCTATATATTCTGTCTATGGATCTCCTTGTATGACCTGCATCTCTCATTCATGTCATCTGCTGGCCCCTTGGAGACGGTATGGATTTAGGATTTCTGTTCATCTGGTTTAAAGTACTGCTTACTTTCTCCCAATAAAATAGAGAGAAATGATGAAGAGTGGTAGAAAGGGGAGGAGTATATTTGAGGACATAAGAGAGTCAGTGTGAATCATAGCCAGCCAGCCTGGAATCGGATCCTTACTCTGCTACTAATTCATGGTAGGTCACACCCATCTCAGTTTCTCCATCTGTAAATGGATGTAATAATAGCACTTTGAATTTTTCTTTTTTTGTCTTTTGTCATTTTAGGACCACAACCTCAGCATACGGAGGTTCCTAGGCTAGGAGTTTAATCAGAGCTGTAGCTGCAGGACTACGCCACAGCCACAGCAAAGCCAGATCCGAGTCACATCTGCAGCCTACATCACAGCTCACGACAATGCTGGATCCTTAACCCACTGAGCGAGGCCAGGGATCGAACCCGCAATCTCATGGTTCCCAATGGATTCGTTTCTGGTGCACCACGACGGGAACTCCAGCACTTTGAATTTGGCTGTGAGGACTAAATAAGTTGATACACGTGAAGTCCATAGTCTAAAAATATCAAGAAACTGCTATGAAAATATTAGCTATCATCTAAATGTTTCAGTGCCCAAGCCCAGAAGTTTTTAAGATAAAATCCAATAGATTTTGTTTTGTTTCATTTTGTTTTGTTTTGTTTCTTTTTATGGCTGTACCTGCAGCATATGGAAACTTCTGGTCTAGCGGGTGAATCGGAGCTGAAACTGCTGTCCTACACCACAGCCACACCAACACCAGATCCAGGCTGCATCTGTGACCTACACAGCAGCTCGTGGCAATGCTGGATCCTTAATCCAGCAAGTGAGGCCAAGGATAGAACCCATATCCTCATGGATACATTCTTAACTGGCTGAGCCACAACAGGAATTCCAGATCTTGTTTTCTTATTAGACTTTGAGATAATCTCACTGCTTCAACCAATAGTTAGATTTTAAATGAACACCAACTTGCTTCCCTATAATCACCTCCAAACAAGAAAGGGAGTTTCTTTTTTTTCTTTTTTTTTTTGTCTTTTTGCCTTTCCTACAGCCGCACTCGCGGCATATGGAGGTTCCCAGGTTAGGAGTCTAACAGGAGCTGTAGCTGCTGGCCTTCGCCACAGCCACAGCAATGTGGGATCCGAGCCACGTATGCAACCTATACCACAGTTCACGGTAACGCCGGATCCTTAACCCCCAGAGCAAGGCCAGGGATCGAACCCACAACCTCATGGTTCCTAGTTGGATTCGTTAACCACTGAGACACGACGGGAACTCCCGGGATTTTCTTTTTAAGCTAAATATTTAATCAAATTACAATCATATTTTAATTAAGAAAAGGTTTTTATACAAAGAAACCAAAGAGCAAATAGTTTGGAGGATGTATTTATGTTTCCTTTTGAGATTTTTCTCTTTTAAAATTTTCCAGTGTCTCTCTCCTTTTATTTTTCCCTCTCATTCCCAATTTGTCAATTATTAACCTTAGAAGCAACTTGGAGACTAAAAGGAAGGAAAGGAAAATAATTATTTGAGTACCAGGCATTCTGTTTAATAGTTTGCTAACATGTTTCATTTGATGCTGTAATATGAGTATAATTTCTTTCACTTTATAATTGAATAATGTCATACATAAAGTTGCTCTTAGATGGAACTTGCCCAAAGTTATCCAAATATTATGTGATGAAGATGTTCCTTGATATAGTTTGCCTGTTTCTAAAATCTCTTTGTTCATGATATAGTACAATGTCCAGTGGTTATGATATAGTGCTATGGGCATAATTACTTACACACACACACACACACGCACACACGCACACACATACACAGCCCATGGATTCATCCTAGCATTTTGTTCAATTAAAATGCAACTTCTGTTAATAAGTTGATTTCAACCAGTTGTCTTATATTTAAATAGAGAAAAGAAAGCACAAGAAAGGTTAGAATGCTAACTCTAGCAATACTTATTTTGCAAAGAAGATAATGCCCATTTGAGTTTAGCACTTTTTCTCAAAGTGAAACTAAGCTGGGTCCCATGTTCCAAAAGCCTTATCACATAAGCAGATTAATTTTAATAGGGCACATTGGCACATGTTGCTATTATTATGTAAACATGTTTTGAGTTGCCACTTTAAAAGGAAACAATTTGATTCTCTTCTCCTGAACCTTCCTTTTAATTTTCTCCATGCTAGAAACAAATAAGCTAATATTGAATATATGAAGGAATAAGAAAGAATAAGAAACCTAGAAACTTATCTTTTTAACCTTCCAATTAGAAGAATTAAACTATGGAACCAAAAATGAGCAAACAATATAATTAATATAAAGACTAACAAGCAATGGGATAGCTGCCTGTAAATTAGGTCATGTAAAAAAGTCTCTTGTATTTATTTTCTGAGGCCTGCCAAAGAAGACAAACTAGTTGATCTTTACAGAGACTCAGAGTTCTTATTAATTGTATATGTATATTTGTACTTAAGGAAAATACATATTTAATGAAAATGACTCTGTCCAACAGTAAACCACCAATGTCCTCTCACTGAAGGGCCTGTTAGGAAATTCCCAAAAGGGGAGCAAATATTCTGTGAAGGTTATTAGAGGCTAAAAAGGCCTCTGAGACTTCTTCCCACTCTAAGAATCTCTAACTCACACACCAGTGGGGACAGAGTCATCGATGGCAGTTTTTAATTTATCACTCCATTTTCACCATCACCCAGTCGCCTCTAGTGACTTGATCCCTTCACTGTTAAACCTCTAGATCAAGGATGTGCAAACTATAGTCCACGCTCCCAATCTGGTCAGCCACTTGTTTTGGTACAACCTATCAGCTAAGAATGTTTTTTTTTTTTTTTTTCCAAATAGAAAGAAATCAAAAGGAGACTATTTTGTGGTATATGAGAGTTATGTGAAATCAATATTCAATATTAACCAGGTCTCCATGCTGTACAGTTGAAAAACTGACAGAAAACTGTAAACCAGCTATAATGGAAAAAGTAAAAATCATTATATAAATAAAATTTCATTGGAATATAGCCATGCTCATTTGCTTACATACTATCCGTGACTGTTTTCATGTTAAAACAGAAGGGTTAAATATTGGTGACAGATACAGTATGTCCTGCAAATGTTGAAAAAAATTTATTATCTTTCTCTGAACCTAAAATGTTTGCTAAGCCCTGCTTTAGAAAGGCATCTTCCGAGAGCAGGTGTTTAATCTTTGTTGTTTATCTCTATAGCCCTAATATCTGGCATAGAGGGCCTTCAATGTTTGGTTGTTGAATGAATAAATGAATAAAGGAAGATCATCTTCAGAATTTATGAAAAGTCATTTAAATTTGCCTATAAACAAATTCTTCTTCTAGAAACCAAGAGAGATTTATATCCTTGCTCCCAAACAAAACAGAGGTATATCATATGGGAAAAAAAGACTGGGGCTAATACTGAGGTTTAACAGACCTGTATGTCATAATGCCTACCTTCTATTCTGACTGGTCTGGACCATACCTACCCAGTCATTAACAATTGTGGAAATCACCCCTGGACACAGAACAGGTTATTACCTTAAAAACTTACGACTCATTCAGACCTTGCTCAATTCCTGAAATAACCTTAAACAACTTTGTCTTTTCTTGTCTTAATCAGTTGGCAAATTTAATGCTCCTTGGAGGAATAATTGTGGGGAATTATTCTTTCCTTTCAACACAAAAAGAAAGCTAGCTCAGCAATTCAGTGACATTTGCTGCAGGTTAGATGAATGTTAACACCTTGCTCCTCCCTCCGCACAAAGAGAACACTATTAAGTTAAGTCATATTTAAAAAAGAAAATCTGCCAGATACTTCACCCACAGCATATTTGGAAGCCAATTTTAAAAAGTTAAAGGTGCTTACACTGATTCTCATCCCCCCTCCCATATTTTTAAAAACTGTTAGCCGCAGAGTACTAATTATCCAGTTAGCACTTCTCGCAGCAAAGGATTTCCAAGTTGTCTCCCCGTTTTGAAGCTGTCAGGAGAAAGGCTAAAGTCTTGCACTTCCTCCTACAGCTTTGTGTTCTAATTAAAGCAATAAATATGGTTCCCTCCAAGGAGGAAGTAGACAGGGAGGAAAAATCTCTTCTGATCCATTAGTCCCGCAGTGTAGTTGTAGGATTTAAATTCCAATTGACATAGGACAGTGGAAGAACCTGTACACACAGAAAAAGGGGGAAAAAGAGGCAGCTGGCAGGAAAAGAGGGAGCAGAACAACTCTAGTCCCAAGGCCAGTGCAGGAAGTAGAAGGGGTGTCCTCTGAGGGGCAGAGACAATTTTCTCATGTGTTTTCCCATTGATCATCAGTCTGATAGAACTGAGAATTAGAGCAATCGCAACTGTCATCGAGGCACAATTTAGCTTACAAAATTGTTACCGACCAGGCCTCCTTAATCAATAGAAATTGATAAGTGCAGAAAAGAAATTTAGGCAAGGCTTAATTTGAGGCCCCTGCTACAGCAGGAGGGAATAAAAATAAGTAACCGTAAGTGAGAGGTAAACTGGTTCCTTATAAGTCATGAGGATAGGGGTGTGCTGAGGGGTCAGACTAGAGGGGTGGATTTGGTGGTTTGCCCACCTCTGTGGTGGTGGTGTCCACAGGGTATGTGTATAGCACCCTGCTTTTCCTCCTGGATCTTCATAAGTGGCAGTTGGGATTGGTTTGTTTTGGTTTAGATTGGTTTTTGTCTTTTGATATCTTGTTGTCCATAACTTGCACCAACTGCAGGTGCATGTAGTCCCTTACAGTTTTTTTATAGCATTTTAGTCCCTTATGGTTTCCTTGTTTTTTTTTTTTTTTTGCTTAAGGAGAATTTTTTTCAGGTGCCATCACTGCAGCAAAAGGTCCCAGGTCCCAGCCTGATTCAGAATGAGCCACATTATTTTATTCATGTGTTTGTTTCATAATTGGCTTATTTTAATTTTGAAGAAGAAAACTTGGCTAAATTTCTTATGAAGTTATTACATGATCATTATAATAATTTATCAGTGCAGAATAGTACAAAGAAGAAAGTTCACATGTGACCATAAATCTTCCACCAAGAAATAGTCATTGTTATTAGGGAAATACCATTTTAGATATCATTTTTAATATATACAGAGAGTAACAAATAGATCTGAAGCTTTGTAAGAATAGGAACATGTTGTGATTTTTGCATAAAAGCTTTCACTTAATTTAACTTGATTTTAAAGAAAGGGGAAAAGTACAAAGTGATCTTATTTCTTATTTTTCCCCAAATATCTCTGTCAAGCTGATGAAAGATGTTGTGAAAACTATTAAGTAGTTGGAGTCATTATGTATTTGATTTTAAAAATAAATTTCAATTTTTACCCTATTAATCTACTCTATCAAAGGACGATCTCATACTGTCTCCTACCTTGTCTAACTGCTTCTTTAATTTCTAAAGTAATTTTCTATCATTTTTTATTATATTTTGTCACTGAGTAATCTGTTCTATAAATCTAATTTACATAATTCCTCATATTAGTTTTAGTTTTAAAAGAATTCAGTGTATACCACTAATATTTTTACTGCGGTTCCTTTAGTTCTGATTTAATTTTTTTGCTTCGTGCTTTTTATTAGCAGAATTTGTAATCAAGTGTATGTGTGTTTTTGTGATAAGACGGGCTACTGGTTGCTAAAATGCTTCATGTTTGAGTATATGTAATAGTTGTCTTTATAACTGAAATGAATCTTGGGGAGTTCCCATTGTGGTGCAGTGAAACGAATCTGACTAATATCCATGAGGATGAGGGTTTGATCCCTGGCCTCTTTCAGTGGGATAAAGGATCCTCCTTGCAGTGAGCTGTGGTGTAGGTTGTAGATGTGGCTCAGATCTGGCAGTTGCTATGGCTGTGGTGTAGCCTGGCAGTATTAGCTCTGATTCGACACCTAGCCTGGGCACTTCCATATGCCATGGGTGTGGCCCTAAAAAACAAAACAAAATAAAAAAGAATCTTGGCTTGATTCATTTTTCCTGGTCACACCCTCAGAAACTTTGTGGAAGACCTTTACAACTGCATGCTGCCATGGGAAAGAGTAAAGTCAATTGATTTCCACTTTTGGCCCCTGCAGGTATTTGAGTTTATGATACTTGACTTTGGTCCAGCTCCTTCTTTACACAAAAATTATTGAAGCCAAATAATTTTCAATATAGATCTTCACCAAAAGTATATAAAATATTTAATCTATACCATTCTGATAAGTAAAGAAAATAACTTAGCACTATTGGTTTAATTTCATGTTGTTGATTCCTAGAGTGGGTTTAACATCTTTTAGATGTTTAGTTTTGGACTAATTGATAACTGACTATTGATTTTTATAAAATTTAGCAGAAGTTTCTCTGGTCGTTGACACATAGATCACACATGCAAATTAATATAATAATAATGTAAGTGGATCTATTTAATGGAGCCACTAGGCTAGGTGCCATGCTAATTTGACAAGATCATGCCGAGTCTTGCAGGATGATTCTGGATTTTGCTAATAGTAAAAATATATAGGATTATGGTATTCCAAAATTGGAAGAAATGAGGACATTCAAATTCAATGGATTTTAAACAGTCAAATTCTTTTTTAACACAAAAAGTTTTAATATAACCAAAACTAATAAATAAGCCAAAGTGGGAATACTCTAAGTAAAGTGAAATAGGCCAAGGGGAAGATTGAATTCTGCCTGTTTTCCTCTTTCTGACTCCCATGTGACTTGGAAAACCACAGGATCCTGATGTCTCACAATTTGAAAACCAACAAAGGTGGCAAGATAATTTTATACCCTGAACCTGTCCTCTGCTTAGAACACAGACTAAGGATAGATAAATCATTCAGAACATGTTCTCTGACCACAGTGGAATGAAGCAAAAAATTAAAAACAAATATCACTAGAATATTCTGACTCTGAAAAATAAGCAGTAAGTGTCTACATAATTCAAATGTCAAAGAAATAGCAAATATTAGAAAGCATTCTGAATGGAATAATGATGAAAGTACAGCCATGCAACTGTGTGAAATACAGCTAAAGCTTGCTAAGGGTCAAATTTATAATCAAAATACACATATTCGAGAATATGGCAGGCCGAAAATCAGTTACCTAAATATTCAAACCCAAGAAACTGAAGAAAAAAATTAACCCCAAGAAAGTGAAGGAAATCATAAAAATAATTTGAAGTTAATAAAATAGAAGATAAATTTATTAATACAGAAATAAAAAACCAAAAATAGTTCTTAGACCAGACCAAGAAAATTAAGTGCATTTTAGCAGAGCTGATCAAAAAAAGAGAGATGGAAAAAATCTCCTAATATCCAGATATTAAAATGACATCACTACAGATATTGCAGTTATTAACAGATAATAAATGAATATTATTAACAATTTTATGTGAATACATTTGAAACTTTTAGTGAAACTGACACATTTTTACAAGTTCCCTAGCTGCCAAACTGAAACAAGAAAAAATACAAGATATAAATAATCCACATGTATTAAATCAATTGAATTTAGAATTTAAATCCTTTCCACTATATAATCTCAAGGCCTGAAGGTTTACTGGTGAATTCTAACATTTAAAGAAGGAGTAACAGCAGTTTCTTATACCCTCCTATAGAGATTAGGAGGAGAAAAGTATGTGAGGGTGTGGTGAACGGGAAAAATCTTTTTTCAGTTTATTTACTAAATATAAAATAATTTGATATTAAAACTTAAAAGTATTACCAAAAAAAAAAAAGAGAGAGAGAGAGAAAGGATTTAAAAGCCAACATCTCTAATCAAGACAGGTGCAATAATCTGTACCTAAATATTAGTCACTTGAATTCAGTGATATATAAAAGGATATTTTAATATAATCAATTAGGAGTAATCAAAGAATGAAAGTATATTATATATTGTGACAATAATAACATATAACAAATGACCCTGGAATTCAACAGCTCAAAGCAATAACCATTTGTTGAGCTTATAAATCTGCAAGTGCACTTTGTACTTCTTCTGGTCTTGGCTGGCTTTCTCAAATGTCTCCAAGAATTTCTGGTGGGAGTGTAGAATGTTAAAAAGATTAAAAAAAAAAAACCAATTGTAATTATCTACTTAATGCTCAACACTAGAATATCCTATGAATTAGCAATTCCACATTTGTATCAGAAGGACATGCATATGTATGTTTTCCCAAAAATGTACAAGATTATTCATAGTAATACCATCTGCAATAGCTGCAATGCATAGATTTTCAAAATGCCCATCAGATGTAGCATGAATATATAAATTGTGAAATTTGTACAGGAGAATTCCATTTAACAGTACAAGAGTTGTTATAAACAACAATACCTATTTTTGAACAAAGGAATCCAGACTTCCTCTCCCCTCCAAAAAATGAACAAAATTTAAAAGTATCGTTTCACTTATATTCAGTTCAAAAATAAAAAATTGTGCCATGAATTGAGAACTCATTTAGTGGTTACCTTTGGAATCCTGTGACAGAAGGGGATGCACAGGAGACTTGTGATTTATTCATGATGTTCTAGTTTTTCACCTGGGATCTGATCCCATGGGCTTGTGTGAAAATTTGAGTTGAATATTTACATATGCTTCTCTGCATATGTGTTATGCTCAATTTTTAAAAGGTAATTTTGTATGATTCTAAATATATAGAAAATATAAAATACAGAAATACATAGGAAACAAAAGAGTTATATAGGGTTAAAAATAAAATGTGCTGTGAGCGATTTAAATGGCAGAGCACTAAGTAAAGGAAGTTCAATTGAAGAGGAGGCATATTTTCAGAAATGTACATTTGTTAAAGAACTCCTGTCTAAAATATATAAATAGACTCCCACAATTCTAAAGGAAAAGACAGACAGCTCCTCCCTCAGACAAAGACTTGAACACGCTCTTCACAAATGAGGGAACCCTCATTCCAATAAACACACAGAAGATGTTCAATTCTTTAGTCATCAGAAAAATAGATATTAAAGTCACCACGAGATTCTACTACACACATTTGCCAAAATGGCTCAGATGAAAACAAACAAGTACCAAAAAGGCAGCAAGGCTGTAGAGCAAGAGGAAATATTATGCAATGCTGATAGGAATGGAAATTGGTTAAAAAATATAGAAAACTGTTTAGTACTACCTAGTAAAGATGGTAAACACAATCCTATCACCAGCAATTCCACTGGTAGACATATGCCCCACAGAAATGTTCAATTTTGACATATTCTCTGAAAACGTATGCAAGAATGTTCATATGGATTAAGCCAAAACCAAATCCATTATTATGAGACAGGCTCAATAATCTGTGATATAGTCAAAGAATAAAATATTACATAATAATGAGAAGGAACAAACTATTATGTTAAGCAAAATCAGATACATTTCACTAGATATATTGAGAAAAAGAATGTAATCTACATCATTACATTTAAATGAATTACAGAAGACAGACACAGCTAATTAACAAGGTCATGATTGAGAAGAAGCAGGGTGAGGCCTCTCGGGTGCTGGCTGGATAGGTGTGCTTTTTTTTTAATGTTATAAGACCATCTATAATTTCATTTGTTTTGCAAAATCATGTTCAGATGTTATGCCCATGCATACTTACATGTTATATATACATAATCGGATATACACATGCATATATATACACATAAAGATATAAATACACATAGTTATATTTAATGTATCACATTTTATGTTCACAATAACAAGAATTATTATCTCCATTTTATGCTTAAAAAAACAAAACTCAGACTCAAAATTTAAAATTAACTTTCCCAAAATTACCTATTTTTTTTGTCTTTTTCCCTTTACCTAGAGCTGCACCTGAGGCATACAGAGGTTCCCAGGCTAGGGGTCTAACAGGAGCTGTAGCCGCCAGCTTTCGCCACAGCCACAGCGACGCGGGATCCAAGCCGTGTCTGCAACCTACACCACAGCTCACGGCAACACTGGATCCTTAACCCACTGAGCAAGGCCAGGGATCAAACCCACAATCTCATGGTTCCTAGTCGGATTCGTTAACCACTGAGCCACGAAGGGAACTCCCCAAAATTACCTATTTTTAAGTGACAGACCTGGAATTAGAATCTAAAACTGATTTATTTCAAAGTCTCTGCACTGTCAGCAGAAAATTTTTTAAAACTTTTCAGTTCTTAGAAACTAAAGTGATATAGTTTTATATGTACCATGATAAAGAAATATAAACTGCAAAGACTGTTTCCACTATTAACTGTTAAAGTCTTACCTTTTGGAAGCTCAACCACAATTTGGAAGAGGACTTTTATCTTACCCAAAAGAACTGGAAATCTCTCTCCATCTGCTTCCCTCCATAGAGGGCAAAAATCTATATTATTCTTTGATGGTATATTTGATTTCATACGCCTATGTCTGTCCATTTTCTCCACAGAATCCTTCTTTTAAACATTTCAGAACATTATCACTTGCATTGGAGCATGTAGGACTCATGGTGCAAGAAGGAAAACTAAAATTTTTCCATTAGGAAAATGTATCAGAAATGCAAAAAATAATCCTATGCCATTTTATGTCTACATGTGAAGATAACAAGTAGCCAATTTAGTAGAGACTTTTTTACCTCACCAGTTATTTTATTAATATCAATAAAGAATAACTACCATTCGAAGGTTTAACCATTCAATTGTGTGGCTACATCCAAATAGTTATACTTGAGATTTGGAGAGGGCATTTTTGTACCTTTGTATATCACCTTTCCTGAAATAATTACATTTGTTCTTAAGAGTACAGAATCTTCTACTATGGGATTAATATGGTGGAATAGAAGGGCTGGAGTTCAATTTCTCTCATAAAAACAACAAAATTACAACCAAATGCTGAGCAACCTTCAACCAAATGGACTGGAAACTTTCAAGAAGAAGATATTCTGCTCCAGAAGACAAAGAGACTACATCAAGAGGTAGGAGGGGTGATTACATGATGTAAGAAACCCTATACCTGCAGGTGAGAAGCCCCACAGACTGGAAAGTAACTATATCGCAGAGACTCACCTCCAGGAGTGAGAGTTCTGAGCCCCATGTCAAATCCCACACCTGGCGATCTGGCACAGGGAGAAAAGCCCCAGAGCATCTGGCATTGAAGGCCAGTGGGACTTGTGTGCAGGAGCTCCACAAGACTGGGGGAAATGGAGACCCCATTCTTGAAAGGCACACACAGACTTTCACGTGCATTGGGTCCCAGGGCAAAGCAAAGCTTCCAGAGGAATCCGGGTCAAACCTGAATGCGATTCTTGGAGGATATCCTGGGAAAACAGGGGTGACCGTGGCTTGAAAGTGAAGGGCATTGGAGACAAAGCTCTTGTGAACATTCATCAGCCTACATTTCTCTAGAGATAGCTATTTTTGGGAAAATCTGGCCCCATCCATCCGCTCTGAGAAACCTGAAGCCAAACAATAATCCAGGTAGGATCAAAGCCCCACCCATCAATAAACAGGCTGCCTAAAGACTCTTCAAGCACACAGATGCCTCTAGTCTCACTCAGAGACAAAGCCCCACCCACCAGAGGGATAGGAATCAGCTCCCCCTACCAGTGGTCAGGCACCAGTCCCTCCCATCAGGAAGCCTACAGCAAGCTCCCTCCCATACCAACTTCAGCCACAAGGCAGGAAGATATCAGAAGTAAGAGAGGTTACAACTCTATTGTCTGTGTAAGGTCACCACACCAAAAACCTATAAAAATGAAGAGACAGAAAACTATAATTCAGATAAAGGAGAAATTTAAAAAAAAAAAGAAAAACAGCTCAGTGACGAGATTATCAGCCTCCTGGAAAAAGACTTTAGACTGTTGATGCTGAAGATGATGCAAGACATTGGAAATGAGGAGAGTCTCAGAGAACTCTGGGGTAATACTAAACACACCAACATCCACAGTATAGGAGTACCAGAGGGAGAAGAGAGAGAGAAGGGTACAGAAAAAAATATCTGAGAGATAATAGCTGAAAACTTCCCTATCATGGGAAAGGAACCACTCACTCAAATCCAGGAAGTGCTTACAGCAATGGATAGATAGGCAGATTTTTCAGCTGCAACTCTGCAGGCCAGAAGGGAGTGGCATGATATACCTAACATGATGAAAGGAAAAAAAACCTCCCACCAAGATTACTTTACACAGAAAGGCTCACATTCAGATTTGAAGGTAAGCCTTGTCATTTGTGGTGGTTTTGTTTCTGGTTGCAGCCTTCTCTTTTCTGCCTAGAGAAGTCCCTTTAGTATTTGTTGTAAAGCTGGTTTAGTGTTGCAGAAATCTCTTAGCTTTTGCTTATCTGTAAAGCATTTGATTTCTCCTTCAAATCTGAATGTGAGCCTTTCTGTCCCCTTCTCTCTCTCTTCTCCCTCTGGCAATCCCATTCACCATCACATTCCATTAGCATGGGATATATTTCCATTTCTTTTTATCTTCTTTGATTTCCTTGATTAATATTTTGTAGTTCTTGGCATATGTCTTTCACCTCCTTGGTCAGATTTATTACCAGGTATTTGACTTTTTGGGGTGCAATTTTAAAAAGTATCATATTTTTGTATTCCTTTTTTTTTTTTTTTTTGCTTTTTAGGGCCACAACTGTGGCATATGGAGCTTCCCAGGATAGGGGTCTAAACGGAGCTGTTGCTGCCAGCCTACATTAGAGCCACAACAACGCCAGATCTGAGCCATGTCTGCAACCTACACCACAGCTCACGGCAATACCAGATCGTTAACCCACTGAGTGATGCCAGGGATCAAACCTGCAACCTCATGGTTCTTAGCTGAATTTGTTAACCGCTGCACTGCAACAGGAACTCCTTGTATTCCTTTTCTAGTATTGCTTTGTTAATACACAGAAATGCCATTGATTTCTGAATGCTAATGTTATATCCTGCTACTTTGCTGAATTTGTTGATCAGTTCAAGCAATTTTTGGATTGAGTCCTTGGGGTTTTCTATATATACTATCATGTCATCTGCATATAGTGACAGTTTTACCTCTTCTCTTCCTGTTTGGATGCTTTTATTTCTTTTGTTTGTCTGATTGCTGTAGCTAGGATTTCCAATACTATGTTGAATAACAGTGGTGAGAGAGGGCATCCTTGTCTTGCTCCAGATTTTGGTGGGAAGGCTTTGAGCTTTTCTCCATTGAGTATTATATTTGCTGTGGGTTTGTCATAAATGGCTTTTATTATGTTGAGGAATGTTCCCTCTTTACCCACTTTGGTAAGAGTTTTGATCATGAATAGATGTTGGACTTTGTCAAATGCTTTTTCTGCATCTATTGAGATGATCATATGGTTTTTGACCTTTCCTTTGTTAACATAGTGTATGATGTTTATTGATTTGCATGCTTTGAACCATCCTGGTGCACCTGGGATGAATCCCACCTGGTCGTGGTGTATAGTCTTTTTTTATGTTGTTGGACTTGGTTACCTAAAATTTTGTTGAGAATTTTTGCATCTATATTCATCAAAGATATTGGCCTATGTTTTTCTTTCTTGTCTTGTCTTTGTCTGGTTTTGGAGTTAAGGTGATGTTGGCATCATAGAATGTCTTTGGGAGTGTTCCTTCTTCAAACTTTTGGAAAATTTTAAGGAGGATGGGTATAAATTGATCTTCATAAGTTTGATAGAATTCACCTGTGAAGCCATCTGGTCCTGGACTGTTGTTTGTAGGGAGTGCTTTTACTACATATTCAATTTAGTTTCTAGTGATTGGCCTGTTCAGTTGATCTATTTCTTCTTAATTCAGTTTTGGCAGGGTGTAAGTCTACAGAAAGTTGTCCATTTCATCTAGGTTGTCAAATTTGTTGGCATACAAATGTTCATAGTATTCTCCCATTTTTTCTTTTTGTATTTCTGTAATATCCATTGTGACTTCTCCTTTTTCGTTTCTTATTTCGTTTATTTGGGTTTTTTCTCTCCTCTTCTTGGTGAGTCTGGCCAGAGGTTTGTCAATTTTGTTTTCCTTTTCAAAGAACCAACTCTTGCTTTTATTGATTTTTTTCCTATTGTTTTTTGAATCTCTATTTTATTGATTTGCTCTCTGATCTTTATGATTGCCTTTCTTCTGCTGACTTTAGGATTTGTTCTTCTTTTTCTGATGGGTTAAGCTGCTAATTTGAGATTTTTCTTCTTTTTTTTTGAGGAAAGCCTATAATGCTATGAATTTCCCTCTGAGTACTGCTTTTGCAGCATTCCATAGATTTGGAGTGATTGTGTCTTCATTATCATTTGTCTAGAGGTATTTTTTAAGTTTCACCTTGATTTCTTCATTGACCCATTCCTTTTTTAGTAGCATGTTTTTTATTCTCCATGTAGTTAGTTTTTACTCATTTCTTCTCCTGTGGTTGATTTCCACTTTCATGCCATTTTGGTCAGAGAATATACTTGAAATAATTCCTATACTCTTAAATTTGTTGAGGTTAGCTTTGTGACCCAGTATGTGATCTATCCTTGAGAATGTCCCATGTGCACTTGAGAAGAATGTATAATCTGATATTTTTGAATGTAATGTCCTGAAAATGTTGATTAGGTCTAACTTTTCTATTGTATCATTTAGGATCTCTGTTGCCTTACTGATTTCCTACCTAGAGGATCTATCCATTAATGTTAGTGGAGTGTTAAAATCTCCTACTATTACTATATTCCCATCTATTTCTCCTTTTATGTCTGATAGTACTTGTTGTAAGTACTTGGGTGCTCCTATATTAGGGGCATATATATTGATTCTTGTAATATCCTTTTCTTGAATGGACCCTTTAACCATTAATTTGTGTCCTTCTTTGTATTTCTTTTTGGCCTTCATCTAAAAGTCTATTTTGTCTGATATGATTATTGCCACTCCTGCTTTCCTGTTTTGCCCGTTGGCATGAAGTATCTATTCCCATCACCTCACTTTCAATCTATCTGTGTCCTTTGCCCTAAGGTGAGTCTCTTGTAGGCAGCAGATTGTAGGTTATTGCTTTTTTATCCAGGCTGCCACTCTGTGTCTTTTGATTTGAGCATTCAGTCCATTGACCTTTAAGGTGATTATTGACAGATAAGTATCTATAGCCATTTTAGACCTTGTTTTCCGGTTAATTCTATGTTTCTCTTTTCTCCCTTTCTTTTTTTGGCTGGATGGTTTCTATTTATTTTATTCTTGAGTGCTTTTCTTTTAAGTTTTGTGAACTTGATATTCCATTTTGATTTGTGGTTGCCCTGTTTTTTAGGTATGTTAACAACTTCTTATATCTGCTTGCTTTAGCCTGATAGCTATATAGGCTCAAACACATCATTAAATTTTTTTCAAGTTAAAAAAATGTATTTTCTTATTTTCCCTCCCCATAATGTATGATTTTGTTGTCTCTCTCTCTCTCTCTCTCTCTCTCTCTCTCTCTCTTTTTTAAACATCTTCATGTTTAGATGTGTATCCTGGCTTATCTGAACGATTGTTTTCCATTTGTGTTTTCCTCCATTCTATTTCTCACTTTTTACTTTTTTTTTTTATAGGAACCCTTTCAGTATTTCTTTTCAAAGGGCTTAGTATTGCTGTATTCTTTTAGCTTTTGTTTGTTGGAGAAATTCTTTATTTCCCCTTCTACTTTAAATGATATTCTTGCTGTGTAGACTATTCTGGGTTGCAAATTTTTTCCTTTCAGCACTTTAAATATATCTTGCCACTTCCCTCTGCCCTGTGGTGTTTTTATAGAGAAATCAGATGATAGTTTTATGGGGGATCCCTTATAATTAATGCTTTGCTTTTCTCTTGCTGCCTTGAAGATCCTCTCTTTATCTTTAATTTTGCCATTTTTAATGTAATATATCTTGGTGTGGGCTTGTTTGGGTTCAACTTGTTTGGGGCCCTCTGTGCTTCCTGTATCTTGATGTCAGATTTCTTTAGATTTGGAAAGTTTTCAGACATAATTTCTTCACATATATTTTCAGTCTCCTTTTCATTTTCTTCTCCTTCTGGAATTCCTATAATGCATAGATTGGGCCACTTTATATTATCCCATAGATCTCTTATATTGCTTTCATGTTTTTTTCATTTGGCTTTCTGACTGCCATTCTGATTGGGTGATTTCCATTATTCTATCTTCCTGTAAAGCTTTTGATTTCTCCTTCACATCTGAATGAGAGCTTTGCTGGGTAAAGTAATCTTGGTTGGAGGTTTTTTCCTTTCATCACGTTAAGTATATCATGTCACTCCCTTCTGACCTGCAGAGTTGCAGCTGAAAAATCTGCTGATAACCTTATTGAGGTTCCCTTGTATGTTATTTGTTTCTTTTCCCTAGCTGCTTTCAATATTTTCTGTTTGTCTTTAATTTTGATCGTTTTGATTAATATGTGTCTCAGAGTGTTCTTCCGGGTTTATTTTATATGGTACTTGTTGTGCTTCCTGGATTTGAGTGAATGGTTCCTTTCCCATGTTAGGGAACTTTTCGGCTATTATCTCTTCGAATATTTTTTCTGTCCCCTTCTCTCTCTCTCTTCTCCCTCTGGCATCCCTATAATATGGATGTTGGTGCATGTAACATTATCCCAGAGATCTCTGAGACTCTCCTCATTTTTCCAATCTTTTATCTCTTTTCTGTTCCACATTAGTGATGTCCACTAATCTGTCCTCCACCTCACTGATTCGTTCTTCTGCCTCCTGTATTCTACTGTTGGCTGTTTCTAATGATTTTTTTTATTTCAGTTATTGTATTTTGCATCTCTTCTTGCTTAAGTTTTATGTCTTGTGTTTCTTTGCTCGGTGTTTCCTGTAAATTATCAATCTTTGCCTCCAATTTATTTCCAATGTCTTGCATCATCTTCAGCTTTAACAATCTAAAGTCTTTTTCCAGGAGGCTGATAATCTCCTCATCACTGAGTCATTTTTCTGTTATTTTTTTCTTTTCTTCTCCCTTATGTGAGTTATAGTTCTCTGTCTTTTCATTTTTATAGTTTTTTGGTGTGGTGACCTTTTTTGCAGACAATAGATTTGTAGCCTCTCTTACTTCTGGTGTCTACCTCCCTTGTTGTTGAAGTTGGTATAGGGGGCTTGCTGTAGGCTTCCTGATGGAAGGGACTGATGGATATCCACTGGTGGATGGGCTGATTCCTATCCCTCTGGTGGGTGGGGATTTGCCTCTGGGTGATACTAGAGGTGTATGTGTGCTTGAGGAGACTTTAGGCAGCCTGTTTACTGATGGATGGGCTTGTTATCCCATCTGGATTATTGTTTTCCCTGAGGCTTCTCAGTGCTGATGGGTGGGGCCAGGTTTTCCAAAAATGGCCACCTCCAGAGAGAATCAGGCTTAGGTATGTTCCC
This sequence comes from Catagonus wagneri, assembly GCA_004024745.2. Lineage (NCBI taxonomy): Eukaryota > Metazoa > Chordata > Mammalia > Artiodactyla > Tayassuidae > Catagonus > Catagonus wagneri. The sequence continues at coordinate 4,096,840 of PVHT020001179.1, forward strand.
AAGAGCTTTGTCTCCAATGCCATTCCCCCCCCATAACAAGACACAGTCACCCCTGTTTTCCCAGGAGATCCTCCAAGAACTGCAGTCGGGTTTGACCCATATTCCTGTGGGGGCCTTTGCTTTTCCCTGGGAACCAGTGCATGTGAAAATCTGTGTGTGTCTTTCAAGAATGGGGTCTTCATTTCCCCTAGTCCTGTGGAGCTCCTGAGCACAAGCCCCACTGGCCTTCAATGCTAGATGCTCCAGGGGCTCTTTCTTCCTGTGCCAGATTCCCCAAGCATGTGGATTCGATGTGGGACTAAGAACTCTCAGTCCTGTAGGTGAATCTCTGTGATACAGTTACTTTCCAGTCTGTGGGGCTTCCCACCTGGAGGTATGGGGTTGCTTATATCATGTAATTGCCCCTTCTATCTTTTGATGTAGTCTCCTTCTTGCCTTCTGGGGTAGGATATATTTTTGAAAGTTTCCAGTCCATTTGGTTGGAGGTTGTTCAGCATTTGGTTGTAATTTTGTTGTTTTTATGAGAGAAATTGAGCTCCAGTCCTTCTATTCTGCCATCTTAATCCTGTCTTCTGGATAGGTGTGGTCTTCATACTCTGTTCAACTTCCTGCACACAGAGAGTGTTCCAACAAGGAATTTTTTTTAATTTTTATTATGATTTATTACAATATTCTTTAAATTTCTATTGTACAGCAAATTGACCCAGTCATACATATATATACAATTTTTTTCTCACATTATCCTTCATCATGTTCCATCACAAGTGATTAGATATTTAGTTCCCTGTGTTATGCAGCAGAATCTCATTGCCTCTCCACTCCAAATGCAAGAGTTTTCATCTACTCACTCCTGGACTCCCAATCTCTCCCCCTCCCCCCCGGCAAGCACAAGTCAGTCCTACATGTCTATGATCTTTTCTGTTTTATAGATAGACCATTTGTGCCATATTTTAAACTGCACATGTAAGTGAAATCATATGATGTCTGTCTTTCTCTTTTGACTTACTGCACTCGTTATGAGAGTCTCTAGTTCCATCCATGTTGTTGCAAATGGCATTATTTTGTCCTTTTTAAATCTGAATAGTATTCCATTGTATATCCGTACCACATCTTCCTAATCCGTTCATCTGTCCATAGACATTTAGGTTGTTTTCATGTCGTGGCTATTATGAATAGTGCCACAATAAACATACAATTGTATGTCTTTTTCATTGAAATTTTTGTCCAGATATATGCCCAGGAGTGGAATAGCTGTGTCATATGGTAGTTCTATTTTTAGTTTTCTGATGTATTTCCATACTGTTTTCTGTGATGATTGTACCAATTTGCATTCTCTTTTCCCCATATCTTCTCTAGCATTTATTATCTGTTGTGTTGTTAAGAATGGCCACCCTAACTGGTGTGATGTGGTACTTCCTTGCAGTTTTGATTTGCATTTCTCTAATAATTCGTGATGTTGTGCATTTTTTCATATGCCTGTTGACTATCTATCTGTATGTCTTCTTTGGAGAAATGTCTATTTAGGCCTTCTGCCCATTTTTCAATTTGGTTATTTGTTTTTTGTTGTTGCTGTTGAGTTGTATGAATTGTTTGTATATTTTGGAGATTAAATCTTTGTTGACTGAGTTACTTGCAAAAATTTTCTCCCATTCAATGGGTTGTCTTTTCATTTTCTTAATGGTTTCCTTTGCTGTGCAGAAGTTTTTGAGTTTATTTAGATCACATGATTTACTTGTGTCTTTATTGCCCTTATTCTAAGAAGTGGATCAAACATGATGTTGCTATGATTTATGTCAAAGAATATTCTGCCTAAGTTTTCCCCTAAGAGATTTATAGTGTCTGGCCTTACATTTAGGTCTTTGATCCATTTTGAGTTTATTTTTGTGTACGGTTTTAGACAGTGTTCTATATTCATTCTCTTAATGCAGTTGTCCAGTTTTCCCAGCACCATTTATTGTAGAGACTATCTTTCTCTTACTGTATGTTGTTGCCTTCTTTGTCATAGATTAATTGACCATAGGTGTTTGGGTTTATTTATGTGCTTTTTATACTGTTCCATTAATCTCTATTTCTGTTTTAGTGCCAGTACCATACTGTCTTGATGACTGTTGCTTTGTAGTTGAGTCTGAAGTCAGGGAGCCTGATTCCTCCAGTTCTGTTTTTCCTTTTCAATATTGTTTTGGCTATTCGAGGTCTTTTGTGTTTCCATACAAATTTTTAAAATATTTTGTTATAGTTCTATAAAGAGTATCATTGGTTGTTTGATAGGGATTGCATTGAACCCTTAGATCACCATGGGTAGTATTGTCATTTTGTCTGTATTAATTCTTCCAATCCAAGAGCATGGTATATTTTTCCATCTATTTGTGTTTTCTTTGATTTCTTTCATCAGTGTCTTGTAGTTTTCAGGTACAGGCCTTTTGTCTTTTTAGGTAGGTTAATTCCTAGGTGTTTTATTCTTTTTGTTGCAATGGTAAATGGGATATAGGATAGTATTCCTGATTTTTCTTTCTGATCTTTCATTGTTAGTATACAGAAATGCAATTGATTTCTGTGTTTAATTTTGTACCCTTCAACCTTACCAAATTCTTTGATGAAATCTAATAGTTTTCTAGTAGTGTCTTTAGGATTTTCTAGGTATAGAATCATGTCATCTGCAAACAGAGATAGTTCTACTACTTTTCCAATTTGGATCCCTTTCATTTATTTTTCTTCTCTGATTGGCATATCTAGGACTTCTAAGATAATGTTGAATAACATTGGTGAAAGAGGACATCCTTGTCTTGTCCCTGATCTTAATGGAAATGCTTTCAGTTTTTCACCACTGAGAATTATGTTAGCTCTGTGTTTGTTATAAATGGCTTTAATTATATAGAGATAGTTCTGCTCTATGCCCACTCTCTGGAGAGTTTTTAATCAGGAATGGCTGTTGAATTTTGTCAAAAGCTTTTTCTCATCTAAACTGATCATACAGTTTTTATTTTTCAGCTTGTTCATGTAGTGTGTCACATTGATTGAGTTGCTGATATCGAAGAATTCTTGTATCCCTGGGAAAAATCCTACTTGATCATGGTGTATGATCTTTTTAATATATATTTTTACACAGTTTGCTAGCATTTTGTTGACAATTTTTGCATCTATGTTCATCAGTGATATTGACCTATAACTTTCATTTTTTGTGGTATCATTGTTATAAGGGTAATGGTAGCTTCAAAGAAGGAGCTTGGGAGTATTCTTTCTTCTGCAATTTTCTGGAAGTTTCAGAAGAGATGTTAACTACTGTCTGAATGTTTGGTAGAATTCAGCTGTGGAGACACCAGGTCCCAGGTTTTTGTTTTTTGGAAGTTCGTTTTTTTGTTTGTTTATGTCTTTTTAGGGCCACATTCATGGCACATGGAGTTTCCCAGGCTAGGGTTTGTATCAAATCTGTAGCCACTGGCCTTCACCACAGCCACAGCAACACAGGATCCAAGCCACATCTGCGACCTACCCCACAGCTCACAGGAACTCCAAATCCTTAACCCGCTGAGCCAGGGCAGGGATAGAGCCTATGTCCTCAAGGATGCTAGTTAGTTTCGTTTCCACTGAGCCATGACAGGAATTCCTAGAAGTTTTTAATCACATTTTCAATTTCAGTAGTTGTGATTGGTCTGTTCATATTTTCAGTTTTTTCCTGGTTCAGTCTTGGTAGGTTGTACCTTTGTAAGAACCTATTTCTTCTAAATTGTCCATTTCATTGGCATATAGTTGCTCATAGTAGTCTCTCATGATCTTTTGTATTTCTGCAGTATCAATTGTAACGTCCCCTTTTTCATTTCTAATTTGATTGATTTGAACCCTCTCCCCTTTTCTTGATGAGTCTGGCTAATGGTTTATCAATTTTGTTGATCATTTGAAAGAACCAACTTTTTGTTTCATTGATCTTCTCAATTGTTTTCTTTCCCCCTATGTTATTAATTTATTCTCTAATCTTTATGATTTCTTTCCTTTGACTAATTTTGGGCTTTATCTGTTCTCCCTTCTCCAGATGTTTAAGGTATAAGATTAGGTTGTTTATTTGCATTTTTTCTTCTTTCCTGAGATGAGACTGTATTGCTATAAACTTCCCTCTCAGAACTGCTTTTGCTGTGACCCATATATTTTGGATTGTTGTATCATCATTGTCATTTGTCTCTATATATCTTTTAATTTCCTTTTTGATTTTTTTAATGATCCATTGGTTGTTTAGTAGCATACTGTTTAGCTTCCAAGAGCTTGTGCTGTGTTTTTTGCTATTTTTCTTGTAGTTTATTTCTAATCTCCTAGCATTGTGATCAGAGAAAATGCTTAAAATAATTTCAAATTTTTAGATTTTATCAAGGCTTGATCTGTGGTCCAAGATGTGATCTATCCTGGAGAATGTTCCATGTGCACTTGAAAAAAAACTATTCTGCTGCTTTGGGGTGAAAAGTTTCATAGATATTAGTTAAGTCTATTTGGTCTAATGTGTCATTTAAGGCCTGTGTTTCCTTGCTGATTTTCTATCTGGATGGTCTGTCTGTTGCAGTATGTGGGGGTGTTAAAATTTCCCACTATTCTTGTGTTGCTGTCAATTTCCCCTTTTATGGCTGTTAGTAGTTGCCTTATATATCGTACTGCTCCTATGTTAGGTGCATATATATTTAAAATTGTTATTTCTTCTTCTTGTATTGATCCTTTGATCATTGTGGAATGTCCTTCTTTTTCTCTTGTGGCCTTCTTTATTTTGAAATCTATTTTGTCTGATATGAGTATTGCTATTCCTTCTCTTCTATATTTTCCATTTGCATGATATTTTATTTCATCCCCTCCCTTTAAGGCTCTATGTGCCCTTAGATCTGAAGTGGGTCTCCTGTAAACAGCATATATACGGGTCTTGCTTTCGAATCCATTCAGCTAGTCTTTCTCTTTCAGCTGGAGCATTTAATCTATTTACATTCAATGTAATTATGGGTAAGTATGTATTTATTGTCATTTTCTTAAAAAAACTTTTTTGGGATTTTTGGATTTCTATTTTGGGTATTTTTTCTTCCCTTCCTCTTTTTCTTGTCTTTTCTTGTGATTTCCTGACCAGGTTTAGTGTTATTGTTTGGCTTTTTTTTTCCTTTTTATTTGTGTAAACATTATAGTTATTTGACAAGTGGTTCCCTTTATATTTTGACATCTCCATCTATGTGTGTGTGGAATTGTTTTGTCTTCCTGGTCTTCTTAATTTCAAATGCATTTTTAATGTTCTGCATTTGTCCTCTCTTCTGCTCATGCTTGCTGGTCTAGATATATATGTCAATGGGTGATTTCCTACGTTTAAATTATCTTTGCCTTTACCAGTGAACTTCTTCATTTTCAATATTCTTGTTTCTAATAGTGGCTTTTCCTTTTCTGCTTAGAGGATTTCCTTTAGTACTTGATGTAGATCTGGTGTGGAGGTGCTGAATTCTCTTAGCTTTTGCTTGTCTGTGAAGTTTTGATTTCTCCATCAAAATTGAATGAAATCTTTGCTGGGTAGAGTATTCTTGGTTCCAGATTCCTCATCTTCATCACCTTAAATATATTTTGCCATTCCTTCTGGCTTGTAGAGTTTCTGCTTAGAAATCTGCTCTTATCCTTATGGGAATTCTCTTATATGTGATTTGTTTCTTCTCCCTTGCCCTTAATATTTTTTCTTTGAACTTAATTTTTGTCAGTTTGATTAGCATGTGTCTTGCTGTATTTCTTCTGGGATTTATTTTGTATGGAATTATCTATGCTTCTTCCACTTGAGTGAATAAACATCCTTTCCCTTATTTGGGAAATTTTCAGTTATAATCTCTTCAAATATTTTCTCTGGCCCTTCTTCTCTCTCTTTTCCTTCTGGAATCCCTATGATGTGAATGTTGGTATGTTTAATGTTGTCCCAGATGTCTCTTAGATGCCCTCAGTTTTCTCATTCTTTATTCTTTTCTGTGGCAGCGATTTCCAACACTATCTTCCACCTCACTTATTCGTTCTTCTGCGTCTGTTAACCTGCAATTGGTTCCTTTAGATTATTTTTCATTTCAGCTATTACACTATTCATTTTGCTCCTCAAATCCTCTAGCTTTTTGTTAAACATTTCTTTTAAGTTCTCAATCTCTATCTCCATTCTTTTTCCAGGATCTTGGATCATATTTATTATCATCACTCTGAATTATTTTTCAGGTAAAAATAAACCTCCTCATTACTTAGTGGCTTTCGTGTGTTTTTGTCTTGTTACTTTGTCTGTTACTTTGTCTGAAAGCTGCTTCTTTGTCATCTCATAGTGTCTACCTTTCTGTTTATCATCCCCTTGACAGTTGGTATGCAGATGTTGAAGCAGGTGCCCAGTCCTGGAGTTCTCAGGGGTGGTAGTGGTTCACATGTACCTCTTTGCTGGGTAGGCTCTAGGGACTGTAGTCTGTAGATTTAGGAGCATGTTCCAGTGTTCTACCAGCACTCTCCTTGCTTGGCCACTCCAGGATCTCTCTCTAAAGTCTCAGGGGCAGGGAGTTTCTACCTAATTGTTGCTCACAGGCCCTCTCTGTAGTTATAGGCTGTGTGTTTCTAGCAGTCCCTCACCCTGCCTTGCTGCTGGTAGGAGTGCTTTCTGTAGCCCCGCAGGGCAGGTCGGAATGTGGGTTAATGGGACTTCCCTGGATCCTTTGTTGTGGAAATAGTGTCACTGAGGTGAGCCTTCACAGGGCCACTGGCAGGGGTCCTGTATCTTCTGTTTTTCACTAGTTGGGCAGCCCACAGCTCCATCAGAGAATGGGCACCAGCAGCCCTCTCATGGGAATGGGTGCTGCCACCAGCAGTTTCTCTGGTGCTGCTTTGCTGGCCCAAGCCTCTGCAGATTCTCTGGGCAGAGCCAAAGTGCCTGTGTTTTATGATCAACAGGGAACAGGCACCAGCAGCCCTCTAATGGGAAGAGGCACTGCCTTGCTGGCAAGAGCCTCTGTAGATTCTCTGGGTGGAGCCAAGGCACCTGTTTTTTCCCTGATCAGCAGGGGGAAGGCTCCAATGGCCCTATCATGGGAATGGGTGCAACCTCTCTGGGCAGAGCTGAGACACCTGTGTGTTCCTTGGTGAAGTAGGTCATTGCTTTTGCAAGAAGTGGGTGCTGATGCCATCAGCTTTTCTGGTGCTACCTTGTTGGTTAGAGGCCCTGTGGATTCTCTGGGTGAAGACAAATCACCTGTGTTTTCCTTGATCTCTCAGAGGATGAGTGCCACTCCCACTGACAGCTCTTCTGGCACAGGTTGGGCTCCCACTAGCATGGGACCTCCCCCTGCCTACAGGAACTGGGAACTTGTGTTATTCCCTCAGGCAGTTATTTCACCTGCCCCAAGGAGTCTGTGGTCCTAAGGGCGAAGCTGCTTCCCAGCCACTGATAGGTAGCCACTATGGCCAAGTGGTTCCAAAGTTGAGGCAGGCACTGCCCTGCAGCTTGAGAAAGTTGGTATAGGGAGCAAGGCTCTTGTGGTGGACTCCACTCCTTCCTTCCAGCACCCCCAAACAGTGACGTCTAGTCTCTAAGCCCTGCTGGGATGCCTTTGCTTAGATGTTGTCCATTATGATTGTCCTATACTCTCGTCCCTCCAGGCTATTTCTACAGAGCTAACACCTGTTTTTTTCCCCATGTAGCTGAACCCAGCTCCTTCTTTGGGTCTGATTTCTAAGGCCAAAGTTTTAGTTCCCAACACCTGCTGGCACCCGCCTAGGGTTGCCCATTGCCCATAGCACTGACTTTTATGGAGCACTATCTCCTTCTTAACTGCTTCAGACCATTTATCTAGAGTTCCTCCTCCATTTTTGGCTGGTCTCATCCCTGGTGGGAGAATTTCCTGGGGTGTGGGAGCTATTCTTTCCAGCTCCCCTCAGGAGAGAAGGTCCCATCTCATTTCCTTTTGCTTCTTTTTCTCTTGTTCTTCTTCTTCTTCCTTATGGTTTTGCAGTGTTTTTCTTGTTCTATCATCATCTTGAGGTCTTTCATCTGTTTTTCACAAATTTTCTGTGTGAATGGCTCCATATATAGTTGTATTTTCAATATATTTGTGGGAGTAGATGAGCCTTATGTTCTGCTACTCTGCCATCTTAGACCTCTCCCCAGATTTTTTGAAAAGTAAATATTTGTGTAGGACCATACACACACACACACACGCACATGCACACACACATGCACACACACACAAAGTTAAAAGACAAGCCATGAACTGAAAGATAATATTAAAACATGTATTTAGCCATAGTGCAATATTCACAACACATGAAGAATATTTACAAATCAAGAAAAAAGACAACTAAAATATGCCAAATATATAAACAGATAATTCACAGAAGGTAACCACAGGAGCCAAAAACACATTAAAGAATATTCAATCTTCCTGGTTATCAGGGAAGTGTAAATTAATATTATGATATCTTTTTATACTGGTCAGATTGGCAAGAATATAAAAATGCCAAAAGAATGCAAATGAAGATAGGGCAACAAGAAGATTTCATAGATTGCTGGTGTCTGAGCTTGAGCTGCTGTAATAAAATATCATAGACTGGATGGCTTAGACAACAGATATTTATTTCTCACAGCTGGAAGTCCAAGACCAAAGTATTGACTTAGTTCTTGGTGAAGGCCAACTTCCTGGTTCACAGATAGCCTCCCTCTTTCTTAGCATTTGCATGACCTTTTCTTTGTGTGCAGATGTTCTCATAGCTCTTCCTATTCTCATAATCCCATCATGAGGGCCCTACTTCCATTATCTAATCTATACCTAATTACTTCTTGAAGGCTGCCTCCCAAATACTGCTACACAGAGAGTTAAGACTTCAACATATGAATTTGGAGGGGATATGAACATTTAGCTCCTCACAGCTTTTTGGAGAATAAATTGATATTACCATGTAGGAGAAAAATTCGATTATATTTGGTAAAGTTGAAGACATGCAGGTCTGTTTATTCAGTCCGTAGCTCTACTCTTAGACAACTATGCTAGAGAAACAATCATACATGGGTAGAAAAAAACATAAAATGTTGTAAAATACACTAAGGAATAAGTGATTGGAGACAATGAAGATGTTCATCAGTAGAACAGATAAATTAATTATGGTGTAGTAAAATCCCTCTACAACAATAAATGAGGTCCAAATATGCAGCCAGGTAAAATGAGGCAGCTAAGCTAGGAGGTCTTGCAATTCCTGGGATCTACTGTCCAGTTTGGCAGTACATGCTGGAGCTGTCTGATCCAGTTAAAATATCAATGAGTGACTCTAAGTCCTATGTTTGGAGAGGAATTCAGGAGAGTGGCCACACTGTTGAGGTTTTCCTAGTTAGCTGTCACCTTTTATGAGGACCATATTCAAGGAAATTAGGCTGAAAGAATTTTGGAGACAACAGAGAACATTCTGGTCTTATTCTTCAAAGGTAAATCCCATTTTACCTGAATTTCACATTTACTCCATGGTTTCTGTGTATATTAATTAAACATAATATTATTACAACAATTATAATATGGAAACTGGAGCAACAACTGTCAATATGGAAATGTTTCAAAAACATAAATTTGAGTAAGAAACTGTAAGATAATAGAAGCTGTAAAATTTGATACAATTCAACTCAAATTCTAAAACTGGTAGAATAATGTTGTATTTTGTCTATTGATACATAATATATAATAAAGTCTAAAACAATAATGGAAGGACTCATACTAGCTTCAGGATTGTGGTTACATCTGGAAAAGAGGATAATGATATCAGGGCCACGTATAAAGAAATTTTCAGTTGTACTTGATTACATGTTACTTCTTTTAGAAAATCAGATGCCAAAAAAGTTTGTTGGTACAGATGAGGACTATGTGTAGGTTCATGATATCATTTTGTGTGCTGAAAATATGAAATTTAAAGCATAATAAGAAAAAAAATAATTGCTTCAATCCAACACTCCTCCTCCTTTGATCACGGAGGAAACTAAGAACCCAAAAAGTAAGGAGTTTTCCCACAGCCTGTGTTTTATTTTCTGTTGTTCTCTGAGGACATGTCACATGCATGCATTTTAAAAGCAGCTCTCATTTGTTGGGTGTTCATTGTATAAGAGGCAGTTTGATAAGTACTTATGTCTATGATTTTGCTTAATCTTCCAAAGGGCCACACTCTTATTAGATATGCATTTTATTTTACAGTTGAGAAAAGAGACCAGGATATTAAAGTGGTATAATTTGATCAAGATGATCAACTAATTATTATCTACGTAATTACAGAGTGGTATTGCATCATGACTAAGACTTAGGACTTTTACCTTTGTGGGATCCTTCAGTTAAAATATTAAAAGTATTTTAATATTAAAGTATTAAATGTATTACAACTGCATTGGTCTAGAATATACTAATTTTTTTTCTTGTGATAAATCTCTAGACAAACAGACCAAGAAATAAAGAGAGAGAATATATAAATTTAAAACATTAGGAAAGACATAGGGATATCACTATGATCTTACAGAAACTAAAATAATAATAAAGGAATATAACAAGTAACTCTAATCCCATAGATTCAACAATGTACATTAAACAGTCCATTTCCATGAAATACTCAAACTACTGAAAATCACTCAAGAAGAAATAAATTAACTGTATTACAGACTGTGATAGGGCTTTATATCTGTCAAGAAATTTGAGTGCATAGTTAATCACCCCCAAGAAAAACAGCTCTCTAGCCCCAGATGGTTTAATGGGCTAACTCTATCAAATATTTAAGAAAAAATTAGTACCAATTGTATAAACATATCAAAAAATAGATGAGGGATTATCTCCAAAATCACTTAAAAAGGCTGAAAATGTTCAAATCAGATAAAGACATCACAAGGAAAGAAAAACTACAGATCAATGCCTGTCATGAACATGGATACAATAATTCTTAGCAAAATATTCATAAATCAAATAAAATTAAAACATTAGCCTTGTTTGGTATGTGTCATATAGTCACTGTCTTAAACAGTCAAATGTCTTTTAAAAGTAAAAATAAATAAATAAATATTGATCTTTACTTATCCACTTGGCATTTCTCATGCTTTTCAATTCTTCTTTAGGACCCAAGTTGCTGACTTACTGCATTTTATTTCTGTCTGAAAAACTTTCTTTGGCATGTCTTGCAATATGTATCTGATGATAATAAATTCTCTCAGCTTTTATATTTACCAGAAAAAATGTTTTTATTTTACTTTATTTTTTGAAACATATTTCTGCTGGATATTGAATTCTAAATTGACAGTTCTTTTTGTTTTGTACTTAACAATAGTTTGAAGATATCATTGCCTTGCATTTTGGCTTGCAATGTTTCTGAGAAGAATTAGCTATTAATCTTATTGTTCACACATATGTGATAAATCTCCCACCTCCTACCACCAAGTCATTTATAACTTTATTTTTCTTTGGGGAGTTTTCTTTTTGCTTTTCAGCAATTTAAATATATTGTGAACAAGTGGTTCTCAGCATATTTTTTTTTCTTCTTGTGATTTGCTAGTTTCTTATATTTGAGATTTGCTGTTTTTATCTAATTTGAAATGTTATATAAAATATATTTTTTCAGATATTATTCTGTTTCATTATGTTTCTGAGACTGAATACAGGTGTATTGTACTGCTTGGTATTTTCTCAAAGTGATGATGTCCTGTTCTTTTTTATTTCAGTCTCTTCCTTTGTGCTTCATTTTTGGCCTTTTAAAAATTGGGCTATCATCAAATTCACTGAGCCTTTCTCCTACAGTGTTCATTCTGAGGTTAATCCATTTAATGTATTTTAGAGTTTATCTTTTCATTAATCTTTTCATAATCTTTTTGAGTTAATTTTTCTGTAAAGTGAAAGTTACTGTCAAGTTTCATGTTTCTTACCTATGTGTAATTATTTCAACACAATTTTCTCCCACAGTTGGCCATATTCATGTAAGTCTACTTATGGACTCTATTCTGTTCTATTGATCTATGAGTCTAACTCTCTACCAAAATTGCACTCTCCTAATTACTGTAACTATGTAATAAATCCTAAAGTCAAATAGTAGGATTCCTCCAACTTTCTTCTTCTTTTTCAAAATAGTTTTCCGCTATTCTAGTTTCTTTGATATACTATATACATTTTAGAATCAGTATATCTGCAAATATCTTGCTGGAATTTTTAGAGAAATTGCATGGAAACTTAGGGAGAATTGACATCTTTACTGTCTTTTTTTCTATCCATAATCACAATTTGTTTTTCCATTTATTTAGATTTTCTCTTACCTCCTCATTTAGTCTTTTATAGTTTTCAGCATATGTATCCTGTACATATTTTGTTATATCTACATGTTAAGTATTTTATTTGTTCAAGAATATTGTAAATGCTATTGTGTTTTAAATATTAATCTCATATTGTTAATATTAGTATATAGAAATGTTTGTTTTATACACTAACAACAAACTACCTAAAAAGGAATTTCAAAAACAATCCCATTCAAAACAGCACAAAAAGAACAAAATATTTAGAAATAAACTTAAGAATGTAGAAGACTTGGGAGTTCCCTTCATGGCTCAGTGATTAACGAATCCTACTAAGAACCATGAGATTGTGAGTTTGATCCCTGGCCTTGCTCAGTGGGTTAAGGATCTGGCGTTGCCATGAACAGTGGTGTAGGTTGCAGACATGGCCTGGATCCCACATTGCTGTGGCTATGGCAAAGGCTGGCAGCAGCCGCTCCTGTTAGACAACTAGCCTGGGAAACTCCATATGCCATGGCTGCGGCCCCAGATAAGGCAAAAAGACGAAAAGAAAAAAAAGGAATGTAGAAGACTTGAATACTTAAAACTACAAATAAGTTAAAGAAGACATAAACAAATGGAAAGACATCGTGTGTTGATGGATTAGAAGGTTTAACATTGATAAAATGTCTGTACTACCCAAAGACATTTACAAAGCTACCAATGCAATTCCTATCAAAATCTCAATGGCATTTTTATAGAAACTGTGGCATTATTCATAGTAACCAATATATGGAAAAAATTTGAATTTCCATTGACAGAAAAGTGGATATAGAAGATATGGTGTGTGCATACAATGAAACACAATTTGGCTTTAAAAATTAAGGAAATTCTACGACATACAATAGAATGGCTGAACCTTGAGGACATCATACTGAAATAAACCAGTCACAGAAAGACAAACACCTCACAATTTCACTTATATGAGTAAACCAAAACAATGAATTCATAGAATCAGAGAGTGGACTGGTGATTTTCAGGATTGGGGAAGAGCAAAATGGGGAGTTACTAATTAATGGGATAATGTTTTAATTAAGCAAAATGAATTATTTCTAGAGATTTGCTCTAACATTCCATCTATAGTCAACAATACAAGACTGGACTGTTTATTTAAAAATTAAAAGGGTAGCTCTCATACTGTGTTCTTACTACTATGTAATAATTTTTTTTTGTCTTTTTGTCTTTTTTATGGCTGCACCCACAGCATATGGATTCTCCCAGGCTAGGAGTTGAATAGGAGCTGCAGCTGCCGGCCTATGCCACAGTCACAGCAATGTGGGATCCAAGCCACTTCTGTGACCTACACCACAGCTCATGGCAATGAAGGATCCTTCACCCACTGAGCAAGGCCAGGGACCAAACCTGTGTCCTCATGGATCCTAGTTGGGTTCGTTAACCAGTGAGCCACGATGGGAACTCCATAATAAATTTTTTTAAAGTTAAATTGAAAAAATCAAATCCATATTGTCATTGTAGAGTAAGATCTTATGACAAATTTTATTAAATTGAAGGACAGGTTAGGAAAAAGGAAAAAGAAAGAAAAATGCTTGAGGGAGTTCCTGTTGTGGCTCAGTGGGTAATGAAGCTGACTAGTATCCATGAGGTCATAGGTTCGATCCCTGGCCTTGCTCACTGGGTCAGGGTCTGGTGTTGCGGTGAGCTGTGGTATAGGTCACAGACATGGCTGGGATCCTGCATTGTTGTGGCTGTGGCCTAGGCCAGCAACTACAGCTCTGATTCCACCCCTAGCCTGGGAACCTCCATATGCCGCAGGTGCTGCCCTAAAAACACAAAAAATAAAAAAAAAGAGAAAAGAAAACAATATGTTTGATATGTATGCTGATGTTATGTCCTGTCACCTTGTTAAACTTATTAGATCTGGGACTAGAATTTGGGTTGTTTGTTATAGATTCTTTGAGGGTTTTTTTATGTATATTCTCACATCACTTGTAAATAGGGACAGTTTTATTTCTTCTTTTCTAATTGGCTTATCTTTTGTTTCCTTTTCTTGCCCTATGGTACTGCTTAAATATGAAAAGAAATGGATATATGTGTATGTGTAACTGATTTACTTTGCCGTATACCTGATATTTAACACAACTTTGTAAGACAACCATACTCCAATAAAATTTTTAAATAAATTATTAAATAAAAATAAAAAAACCTTTCAGAACCATGCTGAATAGAAGTAATGTGTGCAGATACGCTTTGCTTTTTCCCAATCTTGTAGGGGATGTGTTCAATCTTTCATTACTAATGATGTTAGCTATATCTTTTTAGTAGATGTCCTTCAGCAGTTTAAGGGAGTTTCCTCTAATTCTTAGCTTTGACAGTTTCCATCATGAATGGGTGTTAAATTTTGTTGAATGTAGGCGGAGGGGTTTGCATCAATTGATATCTGATCATGTGGCCTTTCTTACTCAAACAGTTAATATATATAAACTTAATTTATTTAAACTAAAATCCAACTGTATATGTTCGATTATACCAATAAATTATTTATTTATTTTTTATTTTTTGGCTTTTTAGGGCTGCACCACGGCATATGGAGGTTCCCAGGCTAGGGGTCAAATCGGAGCTACAGCTGCCAGCCTCCACCACGGCCACAGCAAAGTGGGAGCCCAGTCTGCGACATACACCACTGCTCATGGCAATGCCAGGTCCTTAACCCACTGAGTGAGGCCACAGATTGAACACAACCTTATGGCTCCTAATCAGATTCCTTTCTGCTGTGCCATGACGGGCACTCCTGGTATATTTTTTAAAGCCTTTTTTTTTTTTTTTTAAGGGCTGCACACATGGCATATGGAAGTTCCCAGGCTAAGGATCAAATTTGAGCTACAGCTTCTTGCCTATGCCACAGCCACAGCAATGTCAGACCCGAGTCACATTTGTGACCTATACCACAGCTCACAGCAATGCTGGATCCTTAATCCAATGAGCAAGGCCAAGGATTGAAACCACATCCTCTTGGATACTAGCTAGGTTTGTTTCCACTGTGTCACAACAGGGAACTCCAGATTTTTAAAAACTCTGAGCCAGCCTTGCATTCTTGGAATAAACTCCTATATTTTTATTAATGGATTCAATTTACTGATCTTTTTTATTTTTTGTGTATTTTTATATCTATGATAATGAGGAATATTAGTCTGTGGGTTGGTTTGTTTTAGTGTTGTCTATGTCTGATTTTAGTGTTAGGGTATACTGATCTCATAAAATGTGTTGTTTTCCCTCCTCTTGTCTAAAGGAGTTTGTGTGGAACTAGTATTATTTCTTTAAATATTTGGTGGAATTTGTCAGTAAAATCATATGGACCCAGAAATTTCATTTTTAGCCCTGTTACATGCATTTTTAAAAAAATAGCTACTGTATTTTCCAGCTCTAGATTTTCTATTTTGGCTCCTTTATTTTTTAATAATTTTCAAATATCTCCTGGGATTCTTTGACTCTTCATCTACTTTCTTCATCTTTTCCCATACATCCTCAAACGTGATTAAAATGGTATAAAAATCCTTGTCTGCTTGTTGCAACATCTGGTTCATCTGTGGGTCAGTTTCTGTTGAGTTTTTTGATGATGGATATTTTTATCTAACTTCTTGATATGCTTCATAATGTCATACTGTAAGAAACTGTATATATAATTATAGTGGAGATTGAATTATACCCCTATTTTGTTTGGTTTATCCCAGAGATTGCAAACTCTTTTTTATGTGTGATAGCTAAAGTTGAGAAAGTGTTTACATTGTACCATGTGATAGGTTGATCTAGGATTGATCCTCAGCATTAAAAAGTTGAACACATTTCTTGTTATCTCAACTCCCAATTTCCAGCTCTGCTGCAGTAGGCACTGATGATTAAGGGTTGGTCTCTTCTTATCAGTGTTTGAGTCTGAAGCCAAGAGGGGGTTGGGCTGAAGTATCACCCTTGGCTTGAACAATTTCAGGCCTACTTCACACTGCCTGAGAGCAAACAAGCTCCTAACTAGCTTTTGGTTTTGCTTTCCCTGACACTTTTGCAACAAAATTTGGTGTGTTCTGGGAGAAAATCCTTATTTCAAGGAAACTGTTAGTGCTTGTAGGGTCCTCCTGATTCTAACCTGTACCTTCTGCTCTCATCAGTGCCATTAGCTCCACTGGTTTTTCTGGACCCAATAAAATAAAAAGCTTTCTTTGCCTCTTGTTTGTACCCAGATTCAACAATTTATCCTCCTCCCAGAAGCTGCCACAACTTGCTGCTCATCTGTGAAGTACTCTCTCTGTTAGTCAGCTCCAAGCTTCCTTATATACATTCCTCTTTTAGGGCCACACCTGCGGCTATGGAAGTTCCTAGGCTAGAGCTCATGGCAATGTGAGATCCTTATCCCACTGAGCAGGGCCAGGGATCAAACCTGCATCCTCATGATTACTAGTTAGATTTGTTTCTGCTGAGCCACGATGGGAACTCCCACATACTACATCCTCTTTGATAGTCCGATAGGTAATGTGATGGTTAATACTATGAGTCAAGTTGACTAGGCCACAGGGTGCCCACATATTTGGTCAGTGTTCTAGGTCTGTCTGTGAGGATGTTTTGAATGAGATTAACATTTGAATCCATAGACTGAGTAAACATAAATTGCCCTCCCTTCTGGGTGGCCTGAATCCAATTAATGAAGGTCTGAATAGGAAAAAAATTTACTTCCACCTAGGGTCAGAGGGAACTTCTACTGCTTCACTGCTTTAAGCTGGGACCTCAGTCTTTTCTGGCCTTCAGACTTGAACTGAAACACTGGCTCTTGGGTCTCAGGACTATCAACTTTCATATTGGAAACACTCATCAGCTCTCATGGGTCTTCAGCTTGCCAACTGCAGATCTTGGGACTTCTCAGCTCTATAATCATGTGAGCTGATTCCTTGTTATATAAGAACACATACATATGTGTGTGTATGTGTGTGTGTGTGTGTGTGTGTGTGTGTGTTCCTTAGACACGGCACATCCGTACCTTCAAGATATTGCTGGTTCACTTTCAGACCACTGCAATAAAGTGAATATTACAATAAAGTGAGTCACATAATTTTTTTTTTTTTTTTGGTTTCCCGGTGCATATAAAAGTTATGTTTACCATATATTATTGTGTATTAAGTGTCTAGTAGCAGGGAGTTGAATCAGATAACCTCAGAAATTTCTTCTCATTGTAGGAAGCTCTGAGTTCTGACAATTCAAATTTTCTGCTAGCAATATCATGAACTACTAGTGTTCACTGAAAATCAGAATGTGTTAATTTCTTCCTTGGGTGTCAAAATACAGGGTCACAGCTACCATTCTAAGTTAATAATTTGTTTTCAGCCTCTGGTTGCTACACATAGTGTGACGCTTCCACATACCCTCTGTATCATAGCTAAAGTATCACTTCCTTGGAGTTCTCTGGTAGCTCAGTGGGTTAAGAAACCAGAGTTGCAGAGTCCTCACTGCAGTGGCTCTGGCTACAGCTATGGCATGGGTTCAATCCCTGGCCCAGGAATTTCTGCGTGCCCCTCATACAGTGGGAATTAAAAAAAAAAAAAAAAGGAAGAAGAGAGAGCGAGATGACAATTAGATGAAAAATGTGGTCCTGCATGGGATTTGGAGCCAAAAAACCCTCAGAAAAACAAAAAATAAAATTGAAAAATAAAATAATGTATCAATTCATTTCTTGAATCCTGTTTCTAAATTAGGTCCCCTTTTTAGTTGATCTTTGTTGCCTTGATTTTTCTTCCACAACACTCCTCTCAATTTGTAATTATACTTTCTCTGTGTGTGATTATTTGTGTAGTGGCTGTATCCCCTCTAATCTGCAAAACTGAGTAGTCTGTTTTCTTCACCACTTGGTATGGTATGAAGGACCTACCTCAGTCCTTGACACAGATCAATCAAGTGCCGGAAGTATTTCTTTGGTGGTGAATGATGATTAATTGAGTAAGAAACCAGGAAAAGAGGAATTGTTAATCTTCAAGTCACCAAGAGTGTTGAGTGACTGGCTTAGGTGGGAGAAGCCACAAAGAAATGGGGAATTTCCCAAGGGCTGGGTCTTTTCATAGATTCGTCTATATTGCTGAATACCTAGAACTCTGGACCCCCAGAGCCAGGAACTTATCTGATGCCTCATTTTACGAAGAAATCTGGAGACTACCTAGAGGAGCAAGCTATGAATATGCAGGAATCCATGGAGAGACAGGGAGCATTTTTAAGAGTTACTTTCAGAAATATTTTGGAAAACACACATTCACAAACAAACAAAAACAGCATTCTCAAACTATCCAACTTAAGTTTCAAATTTATACTCAGCTGTTCATCCAAAAATGCCTAAAAATGGGAGAATGTCTGTGTGGGGAGGAAATGTGGAACGAGTGACCACTGCTAGAAGCCCAGGCCCGGTGGGTACAGGGCCTCCCCGACGTGCACAGGGTCCCTGGGGGCCAGGGCGCTGAAGGAGCCTGCAGGGCCTGCCCGTGCAGAGCTGAAATGCTGACAGCCTTCTGATTGCAACGGTCACCACAGTAACTTTCCGAAACCTCCCACGGCGGGGGTGGGGGAGGGGAAGCCAAAAAATCCCCAATATAATTTAATTTCCAGGGTAAACATTTTCATGCAAAAATGGCCGAGGCTTTCCTCAAGGCAAGGCTGCCTTCTTTGGCATGACCACACTGCCCCCTTGAGCATTCTGCGGAAGCCCTGCACAGAGCCGGCTCCAACTTCGCAAGCAATATAGTCCAAAGCCAGGATCCTGGCGGGAGAAGTGAGGATCCAGAAGGAGAGGGAGGAAACTGTAGCGGCTTTTCCATCTCAAGCGGGTTGAATACAAGTAACCAAATCATTAATTGTTAGGAGTGTTGGCTTCATATTGAAAAAAATCTATGAGCCAAGAGCATGGTAAGTGGTAGAGTCAGGGCTGCCCACTGGCCCATATGAAAACTAAAAGTGTCACCCTGCTCCGGTCCTACCCCCCTCTCCCCCACTGCCCCAGGATCTTCCTCTGTGCCTCGGCCCAGCCAGTGGTAAGACTGTTCAGCATTTACTGATTGTTTGCTACATGTCAGAGTCTGTGCTAGGTCCATCATATCTATTTCCTTATTTAATTCTCATAACAATGCTGTCAGGTGGAAGCTGTCGTGTTCTGGATCTGAAAGAGAAGAAGGCAGAGGCTCTGGAAGCTTGAGTCCTTTTCAGTAACCACATGAGCCTTTAAATGGCTGAGCAGGGATTTAAGCCCAGCTCCACAGACTATGCTGTAAGGTCTGGGAAAGTCCAGTTGCTAGTTCTGGTTCTCTCCACTACATGACTTTGAGCTGGTTACTTTCTATCTCTTGACCTTCCATCCTCCCTTCTGCAAAATGAAGGGGTTGCATTAGACCACCTCTATGAAGCTAGGCATTGACAGCCTAACAAGAATTTGTTCAACGTACATTAGCAAGTTAGCTAACACTACTGAAAGGAGACAAGAGAACGGAATCGAAGGTAGTGGTGTATGGATGGGTGCGAGCTCTGCACAGGGCACAGTAATGGGGAAACCGGGAAAACTGGATGTAGGATGGTGGCTTAGATAGAGGAGCTAGATATGTGTCCTATAATCACAGATTCCACCTGCGTCCTAATTTGGACACAAAGTCGCCTTGCACAGATATGATTGTTAGCTGTCTATTATAGATCAAATGCAAACTATTCTGCCATGCTACAGTTTGATCATTTCCATTTAAAGAACAATATCCATTCTTGTTGGAACTGAGTTAAAGATGTGGGGATACGTGTTTAAAAACTATGCAAGTAAATGAAATTGAAAAGCCGTTTTTTTCCCTCCACCCCATCCAATCGATCTGTCCATTGGGGTTATGGGGAAGCAGTAAGACCCAGTAACTGCTCATCATGAACTGCCAAGGTTGGGGAAAATTGCTTCTTATAATGATGGTTTTGATTTATTGAGCCCCATCTCTGGTACCAGCATTATTTAAATGATTGCCAAGAAGCTGCCAAGTTTTCATTCTTTTGCTTGCAAGAAGCTAGGGTATTAAGTTCATTTTAAATTTGCCCTCAAGAAATTCTTAGTCTATAGCATAAGACAAAAAAAAAGGGCAACCATTACACAACAAGCTGGCCAAGAGAAAGGGTGCTGTGAGGTTCAACAACCCCAAATTGATTGGAGGAAAAAGAAATGTTAGAAAAATTATTGTGAAGAAGTGACACACTAGCCTTGTAGGTGAGAGTAGGAAGCATATTCTAGACAGAGGAACAATAATGAGAAAAATACTTCTGCATGGAACAGTGTGAATTATTCAGGGAATTGCATAAAGTTAGTCTAGCATCAGGGAAGATGCCTGTGGGTGAGCAGCAGAAGATAAGTTTGGAAAAGTACTTTGTAATATTTTATAAGCCATTTAGTTCATCTTAAAGGAATTTTATCCTAAAGGAACTTGGAAGCCACTGAAAGATTTTCTCCAATGCAATCATCCTTAAGTAAAATCAGAAAACATTTCAAAGACCTCAGTGCCCACGACCTAAAAGAAACAAAAGTGAGACTAAGAGTAATAAGATAACATGACAATGAGAATTAATACAATGAGTGATTAGAATTTTTAAGCTGTTGACAATTTCTGCATTTTATCATTGTAGGATAGTATGTGTAATATAATCTGTATTTGATTTTTAGTGTGTTTATGGGGTGATGATAGAATCTATGAATCAGCTTCTTGGGTTTAGAACACTTTCTTACAAATAGTAAATGATTCCATCTTCTTTGTATCTTCTCCACTTTGACAGGATGTGGTCAAACATCACACATTTTTCCAGGACTCATCTTATGTAT
This sequence comes from Catagonus wagneri, assembly GCA_004024745.2. Lineage (NCBI taxonomy): Eukaryota > Metazoa > Chordata > Mammalia > Artiodactyla > Tayassuidae > Catagonus > Catagonus wagneri. Next base: position 4,117,941 of record PVHT020001179.1, read on the forward strand.
GTGTTTTCCCCACTTTGCAGTTAGCTGGTCAATCAAAACAGTTCTTCCCAGGATTTTGGACAGGGAGATCATTTCTTTCACCCACTTGATCTATGAAATTCCAGTATCGTTTTTCTAGTTTTCTCTTGGAAACAAAAGCCATTAGAGAATATCTTTGAAGAGTCTGAAACTCATAAAAAGGACAGCAGCATAAACTGAAAATAGAACCGGAAAACTTATTTGTTCTTTCCCTGGAGCCCTTGTGCAGACAAGAAATTATGATGCAACCTCACTGGCTGACTATAAATTGTCCAATTTCTTCACGCCTCCAAGCTGACGCCAACCTGTCATCAAGATCTGGTCTTGATCTTTCCAGTCTGGTCCTTCACTTTTTAAACTAAAGGTTGGCCCTTTGCAGTCTCTTTCTGATTAACTTAGGATCTGGCTTTTTTCAGTCAAACTTCTGCCCTTTCAAGAACTGATCTAACAATGCTGGGTGTCCTGGGACTTGCAACAACTCAATGAAAGTCAGGCAATGGAAAAACCACGTAACTTAAACCAAACAGTTCCCATTTGCCCCGAGACTCTGAAGCCTCTCTTGGATAATAACACTCCCACTTAGGTGTCACTTCACTGAGCACTTCTCTGATCACCTTATTTAAAAATGCAACATGCTCCACCCCATTCCAATTGCTCCACCTTAATTCCTGTGTACCTCCCCCACACACACCCCTTTTCCAGCCACACCCATGGCATATAGAAACTCGCAGGTCCAGGATCAAATCTGAGCCACATCTGTGACCTATGCCACTGCTGCAGCAACAGCGGATCCTTAACCCATTGTCCTGGGCTGGGGATTGAACTGGCAACTCCACAGAGACAAGCTGGATCATTAAGCTACTATGCCACAGCTGGAAGTCCCCCTTTGTACCCTTTTTATTGTAATACTTATTTTAGTTATTGCTTGTTGTCTTCCCCCATATATGTATATGTGTATATACTAAGAGATGTATAACTATACACACGCACACTCACTTCAATAAAGACAATTAGCTAGGTACATAGAGATGAAAATATAGGTAAATAGTAGCTAAGTAGGTAGAGATATGTTTTTGTTTATGTGGATGTAGAAGAAAAGATATAACGAGAGATAGAAAACACTAAAACAATGTTAATCGGAATGAGGATCGCCATGTGTTTATACTTCTAGACACAATGGTTTCTACAGATATAATAAACATATCCAAGAAGAGTGTTTGGAACTGGGACCCTTCCAGAAAATTCAGGCTGGTCTCTGGTGCTCATTATTTAGACCTCACCTGAGTTATGGTGTCTCCTCCTCACTTCGGATATCAGGCTGAGATCCAGAACCAGTTACACTTAGACTACAGACCTTGTCATCATCTTCCCTGGAGAGGGGAAGTGGAAAACTGGAGAATTCCTCTCACTAATGGTACCAAAGTGTGGTTTTGGGGACTTTTATCACATGCCCATCTCTAAGACTAACCCAGTAAAAATGTAAGCAAAGTAAAAACCATGGTGAGAACTCAAATATTCTGGGATGTATCCATGATTCCTCAAGCGCCGCCCCGATCTGCTCACGAGATGGCCACAATAAGCCTTTCCTCCCTGGAAATTCTAGAAGCACAGTGCTCTTCTGCTTTCACTGAGTGGTCCACAACCTACAAGGTAGTTTCCACTCTGGCAACCTCTGGAGCATCGACAACACAAGTACTTTAATAATCAGGGCACTTTGGAAGCTTGAATCCTGAAAGGAGGTTACAATTTAAATGAATTTCCTTCCGGAAGTCTCCACATCTGTGATTTATTTCTCCATCACTCTTTCTCTGTCTTACCCACTCACATACACACACAAATTATTATTATTTTTCTACCTCAATAAGCACATCATTCACTTCTGATTATTATGGATCCACTGGAATAATTATCTACATGGATACAGAGCCCTGCTTATGCAACCATGGAGTTGAATTACACCAACTTTTTTTTTCTTTTTTCTTTTGCAAGTAAAGGTGCACAAAGGTACAGTTTATTCCATTTCCCCCTAGGGAATCTCCATACTCATGTTGTGTGCAATGAGCGTGTTGCTATGGTAATAATTATGGCTTTATATTAAGTAGCAAGAAAATCAGCATCAAGAAAACTGGTTTTATTTACCATTCAGTCACGCTCCTTCCCTCTTTTCCTACTTCCCTTCCTCCCTCTGCAGTCCATAGACCCTTAAGTCTGCTAGAATTCCTTGCTGCAAGTATAATTTAGTTATGACCCTGATCTGGGTGGCCAATTTCGGCTATTGTGGGTGCTGCAAAATAAACTAAAGTCTGTTAAGTTACTGCTCTCATTCTTTCATCAAAGGGTTAAAATAACATGTATAATAGAGCAAACATTTAAGAGAGGCTTAGTTTCTGCCTCTGCACATTTGTGGATGGTGTTTCTGAATGCATTTTTTTTTTTCTTAATGTTACATCTCAGCTTCCTTCTCAGCAGGATGAAAGTGTTTTTGATAGTGTTTTCAAATGCTTTCCAGATTCCCTCTAGACTCAGCATTCTGTATGCTATATTTGAAATGGCAACACCTGCAGAAACAGATAGACTTGGATTTTAATCCTGGGTAGACAACTCTTATGAACTCTGTAATCTATGTCAAATCCACATCTCTGAGCTAGAATTTTTCTTCTTTTTTTTTTTTTAATGGACACACCCATGGTATATGGAAGTTCCCAGGCCAAGGACTGAATCTGAATTGTAGCCGTGACCTATACCACAACTCAACAATGCCATATCTTTTAACCCCCTGCACTGGGCCAGTGATCAAAGCTGTGCCTCTGCAGTGACCCAAGCCATTGCAGTTGCATTCTTAACTCACTGTGCCACGGGGGAACTCCATGTTTTCCCTATCTTTAAATTCAAAAAAATTACTAGTCTTTCAAGCTGTGATAAAGTCTCTGATAAAGTGTGTAAAGTGCCTGGTCCATATTAGATATTCAACAAAAAGCACCAAAAAACATTTGATATATGTTTAGTTACTTTTCATTCAGCAAATACCATTAAAACTCTATGAGACTCCAGGATACATAGTGAGCAAAAATCTAGTGTTAAGCCTTCCCTCATAGCTCTTTTCACCCTCAGAGCTTGCAGTCTGGTGGGTGAAAGGGAAAATAGTGAACTGAGACAAATGCAAAGTTGAAACAGCAATAAACACTAACATTGGAGTTGTAAGATGCTCTAAGAGGATTTGACCTGGTCGAAGAACTCAGAAGAGTCTCCCTGAGGAAGTGACCCTTGAATAGAGAGGTGGCATAGGAATATAAGTTAACTAAGTGAAGAGAACAGAGCAGAGGGTTCTGAGCAGAGGGAATAGCAGGGACAAAGCCCTGTTGCAGGAGAAGTTTGATGCAGTTAGTGGACTCTGAGAGTTCACTGTGACTGGAGCAGAGAGACACGAAGCTGAGGGAGGGTATAAATACCAGAGGGTAAAGGGTATTGGAGGGCATGTTAACAAATTCTGTGTGATCTTGAGAGCAAAGAAAACTATTATAAGATGTTAAGCAGGGAGGTGACCTCGTCAAATGTGCATTTTGAAAAGATCACTCTGGTGTGAAGATCAGAATGGAGAAGGGTGGGCAGAGTGGGGGTGACTAGATGAGGGAGAAGCCAGTTGTCCTCCAGGTAAGGTGACCTGGGAAGATGGTGGTGACAGAGATGGAGAGAGACGATGGATTCGAGGGATATTCCAGGGGTAAAATAAACCTTTTTGGTGAAGGATTTGCAGTGGAAGGGGAGAGAAAGAGCTGCATGGATTCTGGATTGTAAAATCACATGAATGTTTGTGCTATTTGCATATACATGCAGCCCAGGTCTGGGATTATTTGGAAGGAGGGCAGCATTGAAGAGCACCATGAAATTGTTTATAGATACGTTGAGTTTCAAGCCTCTAAGTCATCCAAAAAGTGCATTTTACCAAAGACAAGTATCCTCACAGATACCCAACAATGATAAGCCCCACTGAGAAGACGACACCACACAAATTCACTGTAAGAATCTTCTGCACCATTCTTGCTGTCCATAATCAATTATGTACACAGAGGCAGAATAGCCTTTACCAAAGCAAATCTATTTGGGTTATTTGTTTAAAATCTTGCTATGACCACCCAGTGCTTGTACTATCATGTATAAATTCACAAAAATTAGCTTTTCATGGCCCTTGGAATATGGGGTAGAGTGGCAGATCTGTGGGCATGGAATAGCTAAAGAACACTGAATTAATTTCTAGGGCTCTCATAAAAAGTACCACACACTGGATGGCTTAAAACAACTGAAATTTGTTTTCTCAGATTTCTGGAGATTAGAAGTCTGAGACCAAGGTGTTGTCAGGACCTGGCTCTCTGAAGATTCTAGGGCAGAAACCTTCCTTGCCTTTCCCAGCTTTTGCTAGCCCCGATGTTCCTTTGCTTGTGGGCACACCAGAATCTCTGCCTCCAGCTTCACATAATTGTCTTCCCTTGGTCATGTGTCTGTGTCCAAATTTCACTTTTCTTATAAGGACACCAGTCATATTAGATTGAGGACCCACCCTACTCCAATATTATCTCCATCTTTTCTTCTTTTTAGGGGCCATACCCACAGCATATGGAGGTTCCTAAGCTAAGGGTTGAATCGGAGCTGCAGCTGCGGGCCTGTGACACAGCCACAGCAACACCAGATCCAAGCCACATCTGCAACCTACACAGTAGCTCACAGCAACGCTGGTTTCTTAACCCAGTGAGGAAGGCCAGGGATTGAACCCTCATTCTCATGGATACTAGTAGTGTTCTCAACCTCCTGAGTCACAACAGAAACTCCCACTGTGGTCTCATCTTATCTAACTCATGGCATCAGCAATGAGCCCATTCTCAAATAAGGTCACATCCCGAGGTAGCAAAGACCGGGACTTCAACATATTATTTGAGGGGGAAATGGTTTAACCCATAAAAACTATTGACCCTTAGAACTAACATCTGGGAAATTCATTATTTACATCCTCTTGTTTCCTTTCTCTTTTCCATGTCCCCTCCACCTTTCAACAGAAAATTGTCTTCCAAATCGAGGTCCTCAAACTCTATCTACAGGGTTACCTTCCCAGCCTCTCCCTTTTCTCAGAAAACTATCTATCCACTATCCACGTCCACACCATTGCGCATGTGGCGCTCCCAAAGGCCATGTTCTTATACCCCTAAAATATGGGTGATAGACTTCAGGTGAAGGAAGAGCTGATTCTACCTGGGCTGAAATCCCCATTCTGAAACTTGGAACAGAGACTGGGAGAGACATGCAAGCTCTTTCCTGGTGGTGGATCTGTTCCATTTGAGAGCTACATCCTGTAGCCATCTTCTCCCATGTAGACTGAGAACTGAAGAAAGCCAGTGTTTAACAAGAAGGAAGAACAAAACAGGTTCCCGGAGCAGAGCAGAGATGAAAAGCAAGCCGGGCAGCTGTAGGCATTCCAGTCCCTGGTAGACACACGCCCACTTCCATGACACCAAATTCTCTTACTTTTTCTTAACCACAAGCTTCAGCAAGCTTCAGTTACAAGTAAGCTCTAAGTATTTTATAAATACACCCTATCAAAATCTAATCTTAAAGAAAAGTTTGATAAAAATTGTACATACTGATATGTGAAGGATTTGAAGGTTCAATGTGTTTTATATTCCAGGTTAACCCAGACCTAGAAGTCTTAATCCAAAGATATAAATCTAAATAGTGGAAGTTCCAGGCAATAGCAGGCAGGAGGCAGGGTCTTTAGGAGGATGGTGGAATATTCTAATTTCTCCAAAAATCACTTTGTGTCAAGGAGAGGCCAAAATTGTTCAGTGGTTCTCAAACTTGAACATGAGTCACCTGGAAGGGCTGTAAAAATTCAGAAAGCTGGGACTATCTCCAAGGGTATATTTCGTAGGTCTGCGGTGGGATGTAAGAAATTGCTTTTCTAATACTATCCCAGGTGATGTTGATACTGCTGGTCAGGGTCTACATATATGTCTTTGGCTCTCAGGTTTTCTTTTTTTTTAATTAGTTAATTTAGCTTTAAAATTTTTTATTATAGCCGATTTACAGCATTCTATCAATTTCTGCTATACAGCAAAGTGACCCAGCTATACAGATATATTGTCTTTTTCTCACATTATCCTCCATCATGTTCCATCACAAGTGACTGGATATATTTCCCTGTGCTATATAGCAGGATCTCATTGCTTATCTACTCCAAATGCAATAGTTTGCATCCATCCACTAACCCCAAATCAGTTTTTTTTATCTATTGCATGAAGGTATTGAATTATTTAATTTCCTAGGTCCCTCTTGATTCTGACCTCCTAAGACCCATGACTTTGTTCGGCCTTTGTTCCCAAACCTCTCATGTGAACACATCCAAAAACCGACTCTAACCACCTCAGTCCCACCCTGCTGAGAACCAGAGAGGCAGTCACTGTGAAGCATGCAGTAGCTCCTGGGGAATGCATGACAGAGAAGTAGAACCAAGAGGAATGCTCTCAGAGGGGAACAACTGTCTCATCAAACTCCCAAACAATTTGCACAGTATTGTGACGAAGCTTTTACATCCCTTTAGAACCCCCAAACCATGCATCTGAGCTGATGCCCTGATCAAAACGCGTGGGCTGTTGTAAATCACACTCCAGTGTCCTGAGCCCAGGAGAACACAGCACTGATTGATATCTTGCAAAAATCTGCTAGCCCACAAAAACTGTCAATCAATGGAATAGTCTCTTTTGTCCAGATGGCTCAAACAAGACATAATTTGATAGAAGCACCAATAAACCATATCCTTAGGAAATGCACACAGTGGTCCTCAAAGGCCTGCGAGCCTGGTGCATCCTGCACATTTAGAAAATGCACTCAAGGAGTTCCCATCGTGGCTCAGTGGTTAACGAATCCAACTAAGAACCATGAGGTTGCAGGTTCGATCCCTGGCCTTGCTCATTGGGTTAAGGATCTGACGTTGGAGTTCCCGTCGTGGCTCAGTGGTTAACAAATCCGACTAGGAATCATGAGGTTGCGGGTTTGATCCCTGGCCTTGCTCAGTGGGTTAAGGATCCGGCATTGCCATGAGCTGTGGTGTAGGTTGCAGATGCGGCTCGGATCCCCCGTTGCTGTGGCTGTGGCGAAGGCCGGTGGCTACAGATCCTGTTAGACCCCTAGCCTGGGAACCTCCATATGCCGCGGTTGCGGCTCTAGATAAGGCAAAAAAAAAAAAAAAGGATCCGGCGTTGCCGTGAGCTGTGGTGTAGGTTGCAGACGCGGCTCGGATCCCGCATTGCTGTGGCTGTGGCAAAGGCTGGCAGCTACAGCTCCTGTTAGACCCCTAGCCTGGGAACTTCCATATGCCGCAGGTGCAGCTCTAGATAAAGGCAAAAAGACAAAAAAAAAAAAGAAAGAAAATGCACTCAGGTTGCATCCACATCATTCAGTCATTCAGTCTTCCCTTTGGAAGAACCACAAAACAAAGAGATAACGCAAATGTGCACCCAGGCAAGAGACATAAGAGCTGGGATTGCAACCAATGGGGACCTCTACCCAGTATTCTGGGCTAATCCATGTGGGAAAAGAATCTGAAAGAGAATGGATGTGTGTACACATACACCTGAATCACTTTGCTGTACAGCAGAAATTATCACAACATAAATCAACTGTACTTCAATACAACTCTAAAAAATGGAAAGAACTGGGGCTGGTAACGCAACACTGTAGATCAGCTATACTTCAATTTAAAAAGAGAGGGGAGAACAGGAGAGGAGAAAAAAGGAGAGAACAATTTGCTGTTTGTTCTTCCTTCCAAGTCTTCCTGGATGAAAAGTCTCTATTCCTCTTTCCCTCTTCCAATGTGCTGAGACAGTAACCGTACTAGAAGAATGCATCTGGTTGCTAAAATTAAATTTAAGAAATGGGTAGTAATAGTGTACTTGGTGCAAGACAGTATCTTAAATACTAGCAAATCACAGATGACTGACTGAGACACAGATCTTGCGCTCAGAGATCTCATATCCTCACCTGAAAGAGGTACTTAGAGATGCAATTCCAGGAGCATAATTCCAGAAGCATTGCAGAGTGCCATGAACGCAGAGAGGAGAAAAAGCAGCCTGGCCTCCACACAAGTATGACTGATTTGATTGCAAAATGTCTGATTAAAAAGGATTAAAATAGTCCCCTTATAACTGAGCTCACCCTGCCTGCTGCTGGAGACAGAGGGACGGGCCACTGACATAGCTACTCTCAGGCTGAGGTTCTATGTGGAAGAAGCTCTTGGAAGGTAGCCATGAGAACCTGCGGGACATCTCATTGTGAGTCCTGGGAAGTTCTCCAGAAAGAGTAGACACATATTCTGCAGCAGAATCACCAGGGTGTTTGATAATAACTCAGAGTCTTGGACCTCTCTGTAGGTCTGAAGAGTCAAAATTCCAGGAGAAGGATTTATTTTTTTTGTCTTTTTGCCTTTTCTAGGGCCATGCTCACGGCATATGGAGGTTCCCAGGCTAGGGGTCTAATCGGAGCTGTAGCAACAGCAACACGGGATCCGAGCCATGTCTGCGACCTACACCACACCTCACGGCAACGCCGGATCCTTAACCCACTAAGCAAGGCCAGGGATCGGACCTACAACCTCATAGCTCCTAGTCGGATTAGTTAACCACTGAGCAACAACGGGAACTCTGGATTATTATTATTATTTTTTTTAATGGGTGCCCTGTGTCTCACAGTTCCCAGGCAAGCGGTCGAATCCAGGCTGCAGCTGCTGGTCTATGCCACAGCCATGGTCAGGGCAATGCTGGAACTGAGCCACATCTGCGAAATATGCTGCAGCTTGCCAAATCCTTAACCCACTGAGCAAGGCCAGGGGTCGAACCTGCATCCTCACAGAAATTATGTTGGGCTTTTAAACCACTGAGCCACAATGAGAACTCCAAGAAATCCTTACAAAGAAGTGAGAGAGGCAGGATCTGTAACAGAATGATCATGAGAAGGATCTGCATCAACCCCTCAGCTGTATAACTTATACCAAGAAGGCTGCAAGCAAAGTGAAGATCAGAATCTGCAGTTTTTTAAAAGATAAAGCTTTTCCTCCTCTTTACACTCTCAAAACCAACAGAGAAAAGTATAGACTACTAGACATAGAGAAAAAAATATATATATTGCTTTCCATGATGAATTTTAACAGCATGGGTTCTTGAAGTAAAAAATGTATAGGAATAGTTGACATAAGATACAGACCTGTGTATTTAAGACATTCCATTTGAAACATACTGGGTAACATGGTTTTCTTTCCTGCTAAAAGTATATTTCCTGTGAATACCCAAGATGCTATGCCTCAGTCAAACTCAGCTGTAGATAATAAAATCACTCTTGTCAATTAAATTCACAAGGGATGTGATACAGGGATTTGGGAACTTGCAGTATTGCTGGAACACTTGCAAAGCAAGCTCCATTCTGGGCCTCCAGGAGCAACTTTCAGAACCACAGCAGAGAACTGGCTTCCTAAGGGAACCTAGCCACAATCAGGAGGTTGGGCATTCAAGAAGTGGCCACCAGAACCACATATCCTGTCAGTTAATGGAGGCCTCCCTAGGCACTTACCTCAGTTCCCGATGCACAAATCATCTTCCTGGGAGCCTAAATCATGTCTGACTCTAGTGCAAAATAATTTGAGAGAGTGTTAAGTGTTTAGGTAGTAAATCAGAAAGCTGTCGGGGCAGATATTGAGAGGCCGGCCTGGTACTTAGCATTTCCCCAAGTTATTTGAGGACATAGAATCATTTTCTTCAGAAACGTCTTGAGAGGCAGTGTTCCAGGGAACATGCTGTTGGAAGTGCTGATCCTGTTCTGCCTTCTCACTGACGAGGAAGTAAACTGATGCCCAGAAGGGCGGGTGCTTGGCTGACACCACGCAGAGCAGGGGTGAGAAAAAATCTCTCTGTTCCTGGGTGTCTGGCCTCGCTGCTTGCACTACTTTCTGCAGCCCTCCCTCCATCCTGAAGATTCCTGATAAAAGAGACCATCTGGAAAATGGTCCTTTAGGACCGAAAGCAAAGAAAAGACTCTTAAGGAAGCTTGAATCGAACTCCTGAATTATGCAACAATAGAGCAAGCTAATAAGCTCGCCTGAACCTCCAATCAAGTACAAGGATAATTACACCCTGGAGTTCGGAGAGCAGCTGAGACGAGGGATATTGCAAGAACTGTCAGTGACTGAACTGCTTTTGAAATCTGGCGTTTCAGCCTTGTGCTTCTGGTGCAGGAGGAGGAGGAGGAAAGAAAAGCTGTTTGGTTTCAGCTAGGGTAAATGTGTGTGATAGGGTAAATGTGTGATAGGGTAAATGAACTCTTCTCCTATTGAGGCTGAAGGAAGAAACCTGCTGTCCCTGCCCTCCAAACTGGACTGGAAGAGAAGGCGCTCAGAGTTGACAAGAAGGTTTTCTGTTAAGAACACATCTGCCTTTGTACGGCCAGTTTTGACCTCAAGCTTTTAGCCACTCGTTTCCAAAGTCAGATTTTTCTCCTGCAGGGCAGTTTCACTACTGTCTTGCAGCAGGCTCATGTGTTCCTAGGTGTTTTTAAACCCTTCCCTGGATGACTGATATTCTTGGTCTTTTTTCTGCTTGACACCTTCAAACATGTTTTGCACAACTGCATTTATTCTGGTTTATTCATATCATATGTTATTCTACAGTGCAATCATGGCCCTCCTAAGACCTCACATTATTAAAAAAAAAATAAAAGTAATTGTTTCAGTGGTAGAAGGGTAACCTTCTTTTGGATTCACAATATTGCTTCCTGCCCAAAATTCAGAATTTCTCAACCAAGTTTTGTTCTTAAGAGGACAGGTGCAATTTCATGTTGCAAGCTGAACATGATCAAACTTGACAAACACAAAGTGAAAAAAAAAAAATCAGAGTAGCCAGAAAACCAGTCCCAAATCCCCATGATCTTAGTCCATCAATAAAAACTGCACTGTGGGTAGCAACTGTTTGAGGTAAAAAGAAAAAAAAGGAGAAACCCAGGCTTCAGGCAGCAGCAGCACTGCTCACCAACACTCACAGCAAGATCAACCCCCCTAGGAGCTTGAGAAACCCTGATCCAGGTAGCAGCCCAGCTCAGCTCAGCTGGGAGTAGGGCCTAGACATCAGCCTTGTTACAGCTTTCCAGCGGTTTCCTGTGTACAGGGCTGGTTGCTGCTCACAAATTTTTGCCGATAGCAGTTCAAATAATGTCAATTCTTCCACTTAATTCAACAAGTAACATCTATTTGGTATCAAAAATCAAACAGACATGCCTGAAATACTTTACAAATGAAAAACGCTGTACAAAATACAAAGCAATTTCACATCTCATTGCATCTTCCCTTTAGTCCCATGACTCATGGCCTGATTTTGAAGATGAGAAAGATGAAGCTCTGAAAAACTAAGGGTCTTGTACGAACGAGCACAATGAAGAAGTGGGAGAACAAATGCCAGTTGTGGAAACTTAAAAAGTTCTTTCAAAGCTTGCAGGGTGTGTGTGTGTGTGTGTGTGTGTGTGTGTGTGTTTAAAATTAGCATCTAAGTTGTATAGACGAGATAACTGAGGCTCAGAGGTAGAATAAGATTTGCTCAAGTCACAAAGTTTAGATTCAAACTCTTAGAAACCCTATACTGAACTGTCTTAATAAGTAAAATGTAAGTAAACTGTAAGCACATAATATTGTTTTCCCACTACTTTTGTTTAAAATTCTCTTTCCCACCCCCTGATCACTTCTGGGGCAAATCTCAGACATGTATGTCCACTCAGGTTTCACAAAGCCTTGTTCAGTTCAACCCCATTTAACGTGTTGCCCTCACACTAAGCCCGGCCTTTCCCTCCTCCTCCCTTTCCTCTGCTGTGTCTTTTTCCATGGCTCTAGGGCTTTCAGTGGAAGGTGTTACTATGATCTAATCGTTCATTCCTGGGACAGAGACTCCACTTCCTGTATCTCTTCCACCTCCAGCATGTAGGGACTGGGATTGATTATCTCGGGAATATAACTCTCTTGAAAGGATTAAAAAGGGATTGAGGGAAAGTGGCAGGAGTCCTTTTACTCTTGTCTGTTACACTCATCTCGAGGCAAGAGTGCACCTGCTGGTTTTCTTATACTTAGCATCTGTTCTGTATCAGTCAGCCTAAGTTACACTGAATGCTGTAACAAACAAGCCAAAACTCTCAGTGCCTTGTTTCTTCTTCACAACTCAGTCTAATAAAAGCTGGTGTGTGCTGGAAAAAGAGGCAATTTTTCAAGGCCTCAGATTTGAATCTACTTTCTTCTGAAACCTCAGAGCTACCCTTTGAATATTCCGTATGTAACCTCAGATGAGAAAAAAAATAAAGTATACAAAACATCGTGCAGGAAGTTTCAGAGGTCAGACCTGGCTGACGTCATTTCCATTGGCCTGAACATGGCTCAAGTTCCGTTGGCTACCTAACTGCAAAGGGAAGCTTCTTCAGTGCCAAGGCTGAAAATGAAACAAGTTTGTTTCCATTGTCTCATCATTAAGGCTTCAACTCAGATTCCAAGGCAACAGAAGTCCCATTCTCTATCATGATGACCAAATTCAGTGTTCTTCCGATTTGCACCAGAGGGACTATTAATGCTGTGCTTATATCATTTTTTTCTTTTCTTTTCTTTCTTTTTTCCCTTTCTTTACTTTTCCAGGCCTTTTTAATCCTGTCAAGATATTTATATTCATGAGATAATCAGTTTCTTCAGATGAGGGAGTGAAGGGGTTGAAATAAGTGTCCCAGAATCTCTGTTTCTGAAAGATCTGCCCTGTGTGTGGACTTGTTTGTGCATTTAAACTGCCAGACGTTCACACTCTGTGCCTCCCTGCATTTGCACTTGTGCCAGAGGAGGCCAGGCGGGACTGTACTTGGACACAGCCACTTTTTGAGCAGAGGGTGCACCTTCAACCTGGGCCACCCTTAAGTGATCCTTCCAGACGCTGTATCACTGTACTTACCAAGTCATAAAAAGTTCCCCAGACTATGAGATCAGACATGTTGGATTCAGACTCCACCTCTGCCCCTTGAAGTTAACTGTGTGACTTCTGGCCAGTTGCATAACCTTTCTGAACCTCCATTTCCTCGTCTTTCACTTTGGGATGATCACATCTTATGAGGTTAAGTGAGGGCCACCATGAAGGTAAAGCACCCAGTACAAAGAAGACAAGCAGTTGTAGCATTTCCCTCCTTCCCTCGGGTACCATGTGAGTGCAACTGGGAGAAGAGCAATGTACCTGGAATCAGACAGAGCTTTAATGATGTTTCTGTGAAGAGTCAAGGCTGAGGACAGACACATGGAGGGACGCTGCAGAACTTGGTCTCTGAGCCATGTGAACGTGTGTTAGAGAACATGGAGTCATATTTAAAGACGCTGGTTTTTGTTCATTCATTTGGTCATTCCACTGACGTGTTAAAAACAGAAGCAGAAATATAGATGGAGAGGTTTAGGATATAATATGAGGCCATGAATTTTTCTCAGAATTGCAAAGGAAGATTTTTTTCTCCAGGTAGCTTCCTCTGGTTTTTAGAAGCTTGTGCAGATGTCACCTCCACTGCAAAGCCTGCAAAGCCATGATAGGCTGTTAAGATGACGCCACTGTCTTTGCAGCCAAAAGATGACTCTTCTTTCCCCTGACAGCCATGAGTTAAATCATCACTAGGTGGCAGTAACATCCAACACTTAATTCTTTATGACTGCATCAAATAATTTCACCTTTTTTTTTTTTTTTAAACTTTTGCTTCTCCATGTCCGTACCTTACTCAACACAAAATAGAAGCAGCTTTAGGCTTGTCTCATCCTTAGTTTACCCTTGGCTAAGAATTTTTAGAAGAAGTGAACGTCCTTTCTTTAAGCTCTAAGGAACAAACTTCTCATTGGCTCTTAGAACTCATAATAAGAGGCTTCAACCCCATTTGGACTTGAATGAAAAGTTAAATACCCAATATTTAACAAAGGGTCATAGAACTGGCCCAATCTCTCTTTTTGTTAATCAAGGAAAAAAGGACACAAAAGATATTTAAGCACTTGATGGGAACATACCCAACTTTCTTTTTTTAAGATTTTTATTTTTTCTATTATAGTTGATTTACAAAGTTCTGTCAATTTCTGCTGTACATCAAAGTGACCCAGTCATACATATATACATATACATATACATACACACACACACATACTTTTTCTCACATTATCCTCCAACTTTCTTAATGTAAGACATCTAGTTATCTAAACAAGCATCTTCTTAGCTTCACTTTCACTTTCGTTCCTAAATTCCTTCTTCCCAGCCCGCAATTCACTTGTACACTCAAAGCAGGTCTTTTAAAGGAACCATTAGAGTAGGGATGAAAGAAAAATGTAGAAACATTAAAAGGGTACATGATGCAATCTGCAGCTGTGGATCCCAGAATGTTCCAACAGGGACTTTAATGGGACCTTGAATTAGTCCCAGAGAATTTCCAGGGCACTTCTGCTTCAAAAACCTTGACCTCTTTAGGAAACTGGGATAAATACGAAACAGTTCTATTTATTGCTACAATCAGGGACCAGATGGATTGCCTACAAATTGAATGCCTAACGGCTAATAAATGACACCAAAAGCCACCTTCCCTACCATGAAGTAGCTCCAATTGTAGGTTATCACTGCTTGAGAGTTGGACCTTAGAAACTTTGCATTGATGCCTACGGTATTGTGAGGTGAGCTGGGAATGGAGCAGGAGTTACCTAGAGACATGCACACCAAGGTGAGACAAGGGACAGCTCCAGAGGTGCTAGAAGTCAGGTCATGCCCAGTGTCCCTGAGGCCAGACCTGTCTCTATCTTCACTTCGGAAATGTCTGTACCCACAACTTGTATCCAGTCAGTGAGGCTGGAATTAGACTTGTGGACATTGACCAGTCTAACAGACCAGGTAGGCATACTCTCCGAGATCTTATTAAAAGCAAGAATGACCATGTCAGTAACTGGGTCACTGTAGCTAGAATCTGGACTAATGAACTAGACA
Source organism: Catagonus wagneri (assembly GCA_004024745.2). Taxonomy (NCBI): domain Eukaryota; kingdom Metazoa; phylum Chordata; class Mammalia; order Artiodactyla; family Tayassuidae; genus Catagonus; species Catagonus wagneri. The sequence continues at coordinate 4,132,997 of PVHT020001179.1, forward strand.
AGTAAGCTGACTGGACAAAGGAGAGGGCATCAAGGCTGCAGCTTTCATCTGTGGACTTGGAGCATGCAGGGGAAGAAGGTAGAAGAAGTGAGCTGCAACCCAAACTTCCCTATCCCTCCTGGTACCCCATCCTGCAAGTAGAGGTCAGATCTAATCAGCAGCAAGGAGTGTGGGAGCTCCTCAGTCACTCAGGGTTATTTCATCTTGGGTCTGGGATAATATAATACCCACTGGAGTGAGAGTCATACTGCATTATTCATCTCCATCAGAACAGGTAAGGGAGTTGAGCCTGCAGCCCGAGAGCTTCAACAGAACCAGCCGTGACTAGCTGGAGATTCAGAAGCAGTGAAAGCAAGGCTGGCGCTAATGCAGCATTTAAAAAGTTTTATGTCTTAACATGTCCACAGCGGTTACCAAACAGGAGCTCTGTTGGTAACTTCCTGAACTGCAATCCACTAAAAATAACATTTCCTACCACAAAGAATTTGTATATGACATTGACATGCAAAAGTGGAAGGAAGGAGAGATTGGGAACCAACCTTTCATCTTGAAGGAAAAATACAAGCCCACTGGTTACTTCTTACATGTGCTTCTATTTTTACTTTCAAATTTGTCTTTCTTAGTGACTAACAAATGTCTGCTGATGAGAAGGCAAGGAGAAAAGGATATCCATAAGGAAACTTTAGCTCCATATTGATGTAAGCACTTCCCAAACTCCATTTTTAAGTCATTTAGGAATAATTTTTTTTAAAGATTCGTATAATTGCTTCTCTTAGAAAATTTAATTCTGGGCATAGCATGTTACACTAATATTAAAGACAACATATTCCAACTGTGCTAACAGTGGAGGTCAATGTGAAAATTTATCAGCAAAATAGAATAAATACCTGTAGCACTAAGATAAGAAGTCTGATGGGGGAATAGAGCTGCTTATAGGAGAAAAGAAAATAACCCTCATTGACCAACTGATTTAAAAAGTTGGTAATTTAATATTACATTATCCAAATGATAATGGATTTTATCCTTTGGAATGTGAACTCCAAGAGGGCAAGGAATTTTGTCTCTTTTATTTACTGCTGTCTTTCTAATGCATAGAACATAGTGAATACTCAGTAAATAATTGTGAACAAACGAGTGAAAATGATCTTAAGGTATTGTACCTGTGTATCTACAGCCCCACGCACATTTCAGTGTTTCAGCAAGGGCTCAGCTGCCCCCATGACATCCTTCTTGCTCTCACCTTCTTTCCACTTGATCTAATAAGGAGGTTTTGACTTTATGGAAAACCAGAGGACCACTCTCTGATCCTGAGCATCCCATTTTGTCATGCTCTGACTCTAAAAAATTCAGTGGAAAAACCAAAAGGATGAGATGAGGCCACAGATGTTCCTGGGAACACTTCAGAATGCACAGAAGAAAGGGCCGGGGACCGTCGTGGAAAAACACAATGAAAGCCTCTGCTTTTGATCACAAGGAGCAGAATGGAAGGATAATTGCTTCTCTTTAGAACTTAAATTCTGTTACTTCAGTCGATCTTCACTTTCTTTCTTAAAAACCCTGTTATCATAACCATGTTCAGAGTTGATACCCCCACTGAAACTTCCATTGACAGAGAGTACAGTTGTGCCACTTCTCACAAAGGGATACTCGTGCCTAGGGCTTCTTTAGGATTTGGATCATTCAAAATTTTTGGTCGCCTTTGTCTAAGAAGGAAGGGGCCTGGTCAGGGTCCTCATTCTGCCAAACTCAGTCAGACATCCTGAAAGGTTTTCCAACATTGGGAATTTGACAAGATCCCAAGCACATTTGGCTTGGGCTCCCCTCTCCCCCGTAATTGCTGAGCCCAAACAGAAAATGTAAACCATCTGCTTCAGGGTCATTTTCCCAAAATTCATCCAAATTTTCCTTGGTGAGAGCTATTTGACGTCTTTGTCTTCGTGGACCTAACACCTTTCTTCTCACGTTTTATTTCTTGGAACTAGGAAGCAGACCGAGCCAAAAGTAACAGGACTCAGTTTGAGGCACAAGACATAATCTCTAGAATCAGGTGCTGGGGGTCGTGGGTCAAGATCCTCACTTCCAGATTTAAAGCCGTGACACATCTGAGTGGGGGGTGGGCGATTAAGACAGTCTCTAGAAAAAATGTGTCTTTACAAAGCCAGAGAACACAGCTAACTGAGGACAGATTCCTCTGCACCCCATACCCAGCAGCAACAGGAAGCCAATACCTCTCATAGTTCTTGGGTGAGAAAGTTGGAATAGGAAATTTCAATTATTCCTGCTGTTTTGTGGTTGGTTATAATGTAAACACTGTGTTGGAACACAAGAAGGCTCACATAAGCTGCCAATGACCTTTTAATGAGATCCAAAACTTAAACAGAATAAGCTCAAAGTGTTAAAAAAAATGAATCAAAGTAGTATCTCCTGACTATATTATGATACTTACCACCTTTGTAATCAAGAGCAAGTTCCTTCATATTTTTAAACTTACGTTTTTTTTTTCATTGTAAATAAAGATACCAAAAACTTCTTGGCATATTTACTGTGAGACTTAGACAAGATTATAGAGCTTAGTGTGGTGTCTGGCTTTTAGAGAGCACTCAGTGACTGCACTGAGTATCATAATTGGTATTTTTTTATAAGAACATTATTGAGATATAATTCAAGTACCATACGATTTATGCATTTACAGTGTGTACTTCTGTGGGTTTTGATATACTCACAGATTTTCACAACCACTAGCACAATCATTTTTATGACATTTTATCACCTCAAAAGGAAACTCCATATCCATTAGCAGTCACGCCACATTACCTTCCAATCCTAGGCAACCAGTGATCTATTCTTTATCTCTATGGATTTGCCTAATCTAGAGATCCCATATAAATGGAGTGATACACTATATGGTCTTTGTGAATGACTTCTTTCACTTGACATAATATTTTCAAGGTCCATCCTTGGTTTAGCATGTATCAGAACTTCATCTAAATACATGCAATTTGAAAATATTTTCTCCCATTCTATGGGGTGTTTTCATTTTCTTGATAATATCCTTTGAAGCAGAAAATTTATTAATTTTGATGAGGTACAATTTACCTATTTTTCATTTTGTTGCTAGTACTGTTGGTGTCATATCTAAAAAGTCATTGTGTCAGGATTCGTCCCCTCTCATTTTCTGCAATGCATTTTATAGTTTTAGTTCTTACATTTAGATCTTTGATCCATTTTGAGTTAATTTTTGTATATGGTATGAGGTAGGAGTTTAAACTTATTCTTTTGTATGTGGATATCCAGTTGTCCCTGAACTCTTTGTTGAAAGGATTAGACTTTTCTCATTGAATTATTGGCACCCCCTTTGGAAAATCAATTGATCATAAATGAGGTTTATTTCTAACTCTCAATTATGAGCCATGCTTATTCTCTTGCCAATGCTACACTCTCCTTATTAATGTCCATTTGTAGTAAGTTTTTAAATCAGAATCTGTGAATCATCAAACTTTTTTCTTTCTTTTTTTTTTTTTTTTTGTTGAGTGTTTTCCTGTATTCAAAGCATGTCATCTGAAAATAGAGGTCGTTTAACTTCTTCCTTTCCAATCTTGGTGCCTTTTATTTCTTTTCCTTGCCTGATTGACCTGATCAGAACCTCCAGGGCAATATTGGACTAGAAATGGTAAGAGCTGACAACCTTGTCTGGTTCTTGATCTAGAGGGAAAAGAACATTTGACCATTAAGAATGATGTTAGCAGCTGGGCTTTATCAGGTTGATGAAGTTCCCGTCCATTCCTAGTTTGTGGGTTGTATTTATCGTAAAAAAAAAAAAATGGTATTTTAATTACACAAAAAATGCAACTGTTCTGTTTTCCCCATTTTTTCTTTTCTTTTTTGCCTTTTTTGATTCCTTTCCAAACCCTGCTACAACACCAGAATGGCATCAGGAAAGAGGAAGCCATAGGCTGCTGTTGCCTCCATTCCCTGAAGTGCCTTATGAGCAGCATCTGCCACCTCCTCACTCCTGTCTGCACTCCTGACCCAGTGGTGCCCTTGTTGCTCTGGCACAAGCTGCATCCCTCCCACTTTGCTTTTCTGGCCTAGTGTCTCCTGGTTCTGGGTCCCTGGCTTCCTGTCACTCTTCTTCAGGGTTAAGATCCACATTCTGTCTTTTCCAGGTGTCCTAGACTGCTTTGGCAGCTACTGGTGTTTGGAAAGCGAAAGGCTATTTTCCAGATGGTAGAGTTTCCTTTTCACTCCTATGCCCAGTTCAGCTCCACAAATATTTTATGAGAACTATTAAATGCCAGGCATTGTGCAAATTTTATTCCGATAATACTCACAATAACCCCGTGATGTTTTATTGTATTTTGGTCCCATTTTTCAGGAGAGAAAACAGAGGCTCCATGTGGCTAATTTGTCTGAGGTTGTATGAAAGAAAGTTAGAGATCCAGAATTTGATTATATTCATATCAGTCTGGAGCAAAATAGATGGATAAATGTATAGTTGTAATTGCTAAAACAGAGCTCAGGACACCAGTTTCCATGTTGGAAGAGCCAGGAAGTCAAACACAAGACTTCTATTTCTCTGGCTTCTACCCATTTGTCCAGCCCAATCTTCTAAAACACACATTCTCATTATCCAAGCAACACCAGACCACACTGGGCTGTCTCTATTGTTGAGCTTTTACACTGTGTATGTATCTACCTTTCTCTTTTACTCAGCTGCCAACTTCTAGATATTTGGCCAACTCTACTCATACTTCAAGACTCACAAAAAAGGGATAACTTCTTTCAGACTCAGCGCAGGCTGTTCTTCATCATACCCCATACCCTCTCCCCTATGTCATCGTAATCCCCACATTTTTTAACTCAGTTAATTTTATTATACTTACAGTTATACAATGATCATCACAACCCAGTTTTACAACATTTCCATCCCAAAGCCCCAGAACATCCCTCCCATCCCACCTGGGTAACCATAAGTTTATCAAAGTCTTTGAGTCAGTTTCTATTCTGCAAATAAGCTCATTGTACCCTTTTTAAAGATTCCACATTAAAAATTCCACACATACGACGTTTGTGTCACACTGTCTAAACTTCACTTGGCACAATCATTTCTAGGTCCATCCATATTGCCTCAAATGCCATTATCTAATTCCTTTTAATGGCTGAGCAATATTGCTTTGTGTATATGTACCACATCTTCTTTATCTACTCCTCTGTCAATGGACATTTAGGTTGCTTCCATGTCTTTGTTATTGTATATAGTGCTGCAATGAATACTGGCGTACATGTTTATTTTCAAGTCATGGTTTTCTCCAAATAAATGCTCAGGAGTGGGATTGCTGGATCGTTATGGTAGTTCTATTTTTAGTTTTTTGAGAAATCTCCATACTGTTTTCCACAGTGTTTGCACCAATGTACTACACTCCCACTAACAGTGTAAGAAGATTCCCTTTTCTCCACACCCTCCCCAGCATTTATCATTTGCAGACTTTTTGAAGATGGCCATTCTGGCTAGTGTAAGGTGGTACCTCATAGTAGTTTTGATTGCATTTTTCTAGTAATTAGTGATGTTGAACATCTTTTCATACGTTTTTTAGCCTTCTGTATGTCTTTGAAAAATTGTCTGTTTAGATCTTCTGCCCATTATTTGATGGGGTTGTTTGTTTTGATATTGAGCTGCAGGATGTAGTGATGTATTTTGGAAATTAGCCTCTTTTCAGTTGCTTCATTTCCAAATATTTTCTCCCATTATGTGGGCTGTCTTTTCTTTTTGTTTAAGGTTTTCTTTGTTGTGCAAAAACTTTTAAGTTTAATTAGTCCCCATTTGTTTTCTTTTTGTTTTTATTGTCATTACTCTAAGAGGTGGTCTGAGAAGATATTGCTGTGGTTTATGTCAGAGAGTGTTCAGCCTATGTTTTCCTCTAAATGTTTTATACTATCTGGTCTTATATTTAGGTCTTTAATCCATTTTGAGTTTATTTTTGTGTATGGTATTAGGGTGTGTTCTAATTTCATTCTTAAACATATACCTATACAGTTTTCCCAGCACCACTTATTGAAAGGACTTTTTTCTCTTTTCTCCATTGTATAGTCTTGCCTCCTTTGTCGTAGATGAGTTGACCATAGGTGTGTGGGTTTAATTGTAGGCTTTCTATCCTGTTCCATGATCTATATTCTGTTTTTTTGCCAGCACCATAATGTTTTGATGACTGTAGCTTTGTAGTATAGTCTGAGACCAGGGAACAACTGTCTTATAGTTTTCAGTACAGGTCTTTTGTCTCTTTAGATAGGTTTATTCCTAGGTATTTTATTATTTTTGATACAATGGTAAATGGTATTATTTCCCTAATTTCTCTTTCTGATCTTTCATTCTTAATATATAGAACTGCAGTTGATTTCTGTGTATTAATTTTGTATCCTGATACTTTGCCAAATTCATTGATGAGCTCTAACAGTTTTCTGGTAGTCTCTTTAGGATTTTCTATGTATAGTATCATGTCATTTGCAAACAGTGATAGCTTAATGTCTTCCTTTCCAATTTGGATTCCTTTTATTTATTTTTCTTCTCTGATTGCCATGGCTAGGACTTCCAAAACTATGTCGAATAGTAGTGAAAAGAGCAGACATCCTTGTCTTTTTCCTGATATTAGCAGGAAGTTTTTCAGTTTTTCACCATTGAGAATGATATTAGCTGTAGGTTTGTCATATATGGCCTTTATTAATTGAGGTAGGTTCCCTCTATGCCCATGTTCTGGAGTGTTTTTTTAATCAGAAATGGGTGTTGGATTTTGTCAAAAGCTTTTTCTGCATCTATTGAGAAGGTCATATGTTTTCTTATTTTTCAGTTGGTTAATGTGGTATATCACACTGTTTGATTTGTGGATATTGAAAAAATCCTTGCATCCCTGAAATTAATCCCACTTGATCATGGTGTATGATTCTTCTAATGTATTGCTCGATTCGGTTTGCTAGTATTTTTTGAGGATTTTTGCATCCACATTCATTGATGATATTGGCCTGCAATTTTCTTTCTTTCTTTCTTTCTTTTTTGTGGTATCTTTGCCTGGTTTTGGTATCAGAGTGATGGTGGACTCATAGAATGAGTTTGGGAATATTCCTTCCTCTACAATTTTTTTTGGAATAGTTTCAAAAGGATAGGTGTTAACTCTTCTCTAAATTTTTGATCGAATTTGCCTGTGAAGTCATTTGGCCATGGAATTTTGTTTAATCACAGTTTCAATTTCAGTACTTGTGGTTGGTCCTTTCACCTTTTCTATTTCTTCTTGGCTTAGTCTTGGAAGATTGTACTTTTCTAAGAATTTGTCTATTTCTTTGAAGTCCATTTTATTGGCATATAGTTCTTTGTAGAAGTCTCTTACCACCCTTTATATTTCTGTGGTGTCCATTTGTACTTCTTTCTTCATTTCTGATTTTACTGATTTGAGGCCTCTCTCTTTTTTTCTTGATGAATCTGGCTTTGGATTTATCAATTTGTTGATATTTTTAAAGAACCAGTTTTTAGTTTCATTGATATTTTCTCTGGTTTTCTTCATTTCTATTTCATTTATTTCTGCTCTTATATTTATGATTTATTTCCTTCTGCTAACTTTTTGTTTTGTCTCTTCTTTCTTTCTCTATTTGCTTTAGGTATAAAGTTATGTCATTTATTTGAAATTTTTCTTGTTACCCGAGGTAGGCTTGCATTGCTATAAACTTCCTTCTTAGAAATGCTTTTGTTACATCCCATAGGTTTTGGATTGCTGTGTTTTTGTCATTTGCTTCTAGGTATTTTTTTAATTTTCTTTTGATTTCATCAATGATCCTTTGGTTGTTTAGCAGCATGTTGTTCAGTCTCCATGTGTTTGTGTTTTTGCAGTTATTTTTCTTGTTGCTGATATTTAAGTTATAGCAATGTGATCAGAAGAGATGCTTGATATGATTTCAATTTTTAAAAATTTACTGGTTTGTTTTGTAGCCCAGAATGTGATCTGTCCTAGAGAATGTTCCATGTGCTCTTGAGAAGAATGTGTATTCTGCTGCTTTTAGATGGAATGTTCTATAAATATCTATTAAGTCCATCTGGTCTAATGCATAATTTAAGGCCTGTGTTTCCTTGTTGATTTTCTCTCTGGATGATCTGTCCATTGTTTAAATTGGGGTGTTAAATTCCCCTGTTATTATTGTGTTATTGTCAATTCCTCCTGGTAGGTTATTAAAAGTTGCATTATACATTGAGGAGATCCTATGTTGGGTCCTTTGATCATTATGCAATGTCCTTCTTTGTCTCATAATATTCCTTATTTTAAGGTCTATTTTGTCTGATATGAGTATTGCTACTCCAGCTTTCTTTTGATTACCATTTGCATGGAATATTTTCTTCCATCCTCTCAATTTCAATTTATATGTGTCTCTAAAACTGAAGTAGGCTTCTTGAGGATGGTATTTATATAGGTCTTGTTTTTGTATCTGTTTAGCTAGTCTATGTCTTTTGGTTGGGGCATTTAGTCCATTTAAATTTAAAGTAATTATTGATATGTATGATCTTATTGCCATTTTATTAATTGCTTTGGATTTGTTTTTATTGGTCTTTATTCTTCCATTCTTCTCTTATTTTCTTCTGTTGTGGTTTGATGACTATCTTTAGCATTGTATTTCAATTGATTTTTCTTGTTTGTGTGTATATCTAGTGGAGATTTTTGGTTTGTGGTTACCATGAAGTTTTGATATGGTAGTCCATATATACACAAGACTATTTTTTGTTGGTCTCTTAATTGCAAGTACATATTCAGTGTTCTGCATTTGTACCCTCTTCTTCTCATGATTTCTGATTTTGTCAGCATATTTGTTTGTGGATGAATTCCTACCTTTACTATATGTATGCCTTTACTGGTGAGCTTTGTCATTTTTGTTTCTAGTTGTGGCCTTTTCTCTTCTACCTAGAGAAGTTCCTTTAATATTTAGTGGTGGTATTTGTTTTTAATATTTTTGTTTCTAGTTGTGGCCTTTTCTTTTCTGCCTAGAGAAGTTCCTTTAATATTTAGTGGTGGTAAAGCTGGTTTAGTGGTGCTGAATTCTCTTAGCTTTTGTTTATCTGTAAAGATTTTGATTTCTCCTTCAAATCTGAATGAGAGCCTTGCTGGGTAGAGTAATTTTGGTTGGAGGTTTTTCCTTTCATCACTTTAAGTATATCATGCCACTCCATTCTGGCTGGCAGAATTTCTACTGAAGAACATCCAATAACCTTATTGACGTTCCCTTGTTGTTATTTCTTTCTTTTCCCTGGGTGATTTCAATATTTTCTCTTTGTCTTTAATTTTGGTCAGTTTGATTAATATGTGTCTTGGGTGTTCCTCCTTGGGTTTATTTAATATTGTTGTTGTGCTTTTTGGATTTGAGTGAGTGATTCCTTTCCCATGTTAGGGAAATTTTCAGCTATTATCTCTTCAATATTTTCTCTGGGCCTTTCTCTTTCTCTTCTCCCTCTGATATCCCTATAATATGGATGTCGGTACATTAAATATTGTCCCAAAGTTCTCTTATACTGTCTTCATTTCTTTTCAATCTTTCTTCTCTTTTTTGTTTTGTGTCAGTGATTTCCACTACTCTGTCTTACTTCTTGCTTATTCATTTTTCCACTTCCTGTATTCTGCTCTTGGTTCCTTCTAGTAATTTTTTTATTTCAGTTACTGTATTTTGAATCTCTTCTTGCTTAATCCTTAAATCTTCTATTTTTTTGCTCAGTGTTTCTTGTAATTTATCAGTCTGCCTCCAGTTTATTTCCAAGATCTTGAATCATCTTTACTATCATTAGTATAAAGTCTTTTTCATGGAGGTTGGTAATCTCCAGATCACTAAGCTGTTTTTCTGGTTTTGTTCTTGTTCCCTCTTCTGAGTCTTAATTCTCTGCCTTTTCATTTTGTATAGATTTTTGTGTGGTCTCCTTTTCTCAGAAAATAGGTTTGTAGCCTCTCTTACTTCTGATGTCTGCACCTCTTGTGGTTGAAGTTGGCACAGGGTCTTGCTGCATTCTTCCTGTTGGGAGGGACTGATGCCTGCCACATGGTAGGTGGAGCTGATTCTTATCACTTTGGTGGGTGAGGCTTTGTCTCTGGGTGTGATTAGGGGCAGCTGTGTGCCTGCAGGTGGGGGTCTTTAGGTGGCTGGTTTGCTCATGGTGGGAGCAGGAGGCTGTGTTCTTACCAAGTTTGTTGTCTCAGCCCTAATGGGTGGGGCCAGATTTTTCCAAAATGGCCACATCTAGAGGAGATCACACTGACTTTTGCCTCCAATGTCCTTGCCGCACAATGAGCCACAGACACCCTTGGTCTTCCCAGGAGATCTTCCAAGAATTACAGGCAGGTCTGACCCAGATTCCTGTGGAGTCTCTGCTTTGCCCTGGGACCAAGTGCACATGAAATCCTGTGTGTGCTTTTCAAGAGTGGAGTCTCTATTTCCCCCAGTCCTGTGGAGCTCCTGCACAAAAGCCCCACTGGCCCTCAATGCCAAATGCTCCAGAGGCTCCTCCTCCCAATGCCAGATCCCCAAGTGTGGGTATCTGATGTGGTGCTCAGAACTTTGACTTCCATGGGTGAGCCTCTGTGATATAATTACTTTTCAGTCTGTGGGCTACTCACCCAGTGGGTATGGGGTTGCTTATATCTCATAATCACCCTTCCTACCATCTCAATGTGGCCTCTTCTTTGTCTTCTGGAGTAGGATAATTTTTTTGATAGTTTCAAGTCTATTTCATTGAAGGTTGTTCAGCAGTTGGGTGCAATTTTGTTGCTTTTATGAGAGAAGGTGACCTCCAGTCCTTTTACTCTGCCATCTTAATCCCAGCTCCAATTCCTGGGAAAATCTCCAGTGTATGTGCATTTTTTAGTGATGTCTGTTCATAAATATAATTCAAATACTAGAGTATCTACTGTTAGTCTGACATCATTTGGTGGCTGCTAAAAATACCTACTACCCACATTTATGTTCTCCTCCTTCTCCCCCAGAACCAATCACCAACAACTCATAAGCACCTTGAAAGCAATGGCCATGGTTAATTCTCCCCTGTCACCCAGCATCAGGATCACTCCTAGCCCAGTTTTTCTTGCATAACTTGTTTACTTTTCAGACTGAGCTCTTACTGGCAGAAGCCCTCTCTATTAGGAGATTTAAACCATCTTTCTACCAAAGTAGATGAAGGACTGGGACAGTTCTGTGTTTCCTTCCACTGTGCAGAATCTGAATCCTCAACCACAGGCTCAAGCATGTGAGATTTGAACTTAAAACAGTAAAACTTCCATTCTCCTCTGCAAAGCACAATTCACAATCACTAGGTCACCATGATACAGATCTCAAGAAAGATAATAAGGCAAAGGCAGAAGACAAGCGCCTCATTTTAAAGGCAGGGCAAGAGATCGCTAATGTTCTTGGGCACTTCTCAACATCCAGGCATCCAGAGGAAGTACCAGAGACTACCTTTAAGTTAAAAAGTTCAAGCAAGCCATTCACATCTTCAGCCATTTGACAAAATGATCATTTCACTTCAGCCTCAATCTCAGCTCAGGGAAATGAAGCCAGCTGCAAGAAGAGGAACTTTCTGGACTCTTGGTCACAACTCTGGGAGCAAAGCTTTTCTGCAGTCACCACTTGCTTTCTTCTCGAAGAGAAGGTTCTGAGGTCAGACTCATTATGACAAAGCCAAAGATCCCCTGAAAAGCTGTTGGTATTAGTCCTTGCCAGTTTCCCTCTAAGCAAAGCACTGGCACATCTTGGCTGAAGGCACACATGTTATTTTCATTCAAGCACAAATGTTGGGTATTTTTTGTAGACTTTTTGTTAACTCTGTCTACGGAATGTGGTTTTAAGAAATATTGCTCCTCGTCATTTATCTAACAGACCATACCGTGATCTGTAAGCTCCATCCTTCTTTAAGCTTTCACGTTCTATTAAAATGAGATCTCTTACCAGGAAATTTACTCAGACAGGGGAGTTCATTTGAGGTTGAAATGGTAAAGTGGCCAATTATCTCTCAGCCATTGGTGGCATATGATCTTTACCCCAAGCTTTGGAAGTAAAGACAACATTTAGCAAACATTCTGCTGCAAAGCTAATGTTTTGGAAAGAATAACAGCATGTTGGGAATAAATTACACGGTCCTTAGTGCATTTTAGTGTTACTGCCTGTGAACACACACAGTGGTGTGCCAGCTCATGAGAGAACACCAGTCTTCCAAGGAATTGTTGAGCTTATGGTGTCTCTGTTGGATCATTGAACAAGCTGGGAATACAGGGGACCATGTCTTTGGGAGATAGCCTAAAGGAGCTATGAATCATAGGCTGTCCTTAGCTTTTGACAATATCCAGAGCAGACTCTGAGTAACGGCATTTGAGACTTTTCATCTAAGACTCTCTAGTTTCCCACTTTGTGAGTTATATTAATCCTCAAAGGAGGTAATCTGATATACCTAAACAAGTAATTAATTCAACTAATTCACCTGTCAGATTCAAGATCTCTCGCCAGCTTCTGTGGCAGAATAGCAGGATACTTTAAAAGATCATTGATTCTATTTCTATAAAATGTCCGGAACTGGAAAACCCATAAAGACAAAAAGTAGATTAGTGGTTTTCTAGAGCTGGGAGGAGGGATGGTTGAGGAGTTCTGACTTAAAGGATCTGGGGTTTCTCTGAGTGGTAATAAAATGTTCTAAAATTAATTGTAGTGAGGGCTGAAACTGTGCATATATTAATACATCTTGAACTATACAATGTAACTGGGAAAATGTTATGGTACGTGAGTTTTACCTGAATAAAGCTGATTTGAAAAAAAAAAAGCACAAAACCTTGCCCCTCCCCATAGAAGAAATAAGTTAATTTCAGGTAGAATCACGAACAAATAAAGAGGAACCACAGCCCGAGGGTGAGCCTCACAGCGTAGCTTCCTTCCCACTCCGGGCTCCCCTTTCCTCTGGATCTGTTACCCTCTATCTTGGCCTATGTTTAGGTCCTGGAGGATGGGAGAAAGAGAGAGAGAGACTTACAGGAACAAGGAGAGAGCTCCTAGAAACTGTCTAGAAATGAAACCCACAGGAAGATGGCAAAAGATGTCCTGCAGCAGAAACACCAGGCTAGAGCCTCTTGGTGGGGTCCCAGTGTAAGTGCTACCTCCCCAACGCCTGGCCCTAAGCACAGAGTCTTATTGAAAGGGGAAAGGAGGGGAAGGTGATATTCCTTCAGCTGACAGTTATCTCCTGGCTCCTTAGCCTCTCAATCTAAATTTCTCAGATCACCATCCCTGCTCCCATTCAGTCTCCCTTGCTCTTGGGGCAAAGGGCTTTGGAATCAGGGCTGCCCATAAAATAAGTCAACAAGAACTAGCCCTGAAGCAAATTTATAAGTTTAATATTGCCCCATACACAATCAGTGCAAACCTATATTTCAGGCCATGCAGGCTGCCATAGAAATTCTTCAGGCAGAAGAAGAAATTTTATTGCTAAAGTATTTATTTTTTTATTGGGATTCACTTATTTTATTTAAAATGATCCACCACCATCTTCCCTTTCACCGTATACCCTCTCTGCCACCATTTTTTCTGTTGCTCCAATTTCCAAAATTCTGTCAAAAGGGAAATTATCAGATATATTTAATATAGTAATTTCAAATGAGATGATATTTTTAAACTTGCAAACCAATTATAAATATTATAAATGAAAATATTTAAATTATATCAATTATAAATGATAAATTATTTTAATAAGAAATATGAAACTGTCGAGCAGAGCTGTGTACAAACATCTTATAGGAAAAGTCTATCAAGATTTTATCCTGAAAGAGTGTGAACTTGAATTTGAGTTTTCGTGTCCACCGTACCTGGGGACCTTTCTTCCTCACTCTGGCAATGAGGACCTGCTACAATCTTGTGCTGTTATTGTCTCTGTATTCTTGTGGTTGGAGAAAAGGCTGAGCTGAGTTGAATTAAGGAGATGGTGAAGTGCAGAGCAGGGAGTCCCATCTTCATCTCCTCTTAGAAGTGCCTGGGTGATAGTTGTGCCAGTTTCTTACTGGAGTTCTCTGGAGTTGCTGTGTCATACTAAATTGAATGATATGGTGTCATTCCTGCTCCTCTATTGCCCATTTACGTGGAAGAACCAAGGAGAAAGGGCTTCCTTTTCCACAGTGTCCCACCATCCACCTTCCATGACAAGGCACGCATTGCTTTGGGAAGCTGCCAAATTTCTGGTGTGGGACTTGAACCCTTGGCCTCCCAAGCAAAGGTAGTGAAGCTACCACCTGAGTGACACAGACCTATTTCCTGAGTCAGTGACTAAACAGAGTCAAAGTATGTGAGGCATTTCTTCCCCTACATGCTGCCCCAGCACTTCGCCCAGCCTTGGCATGGATGCTGGCACAGACTGAGGTGGGCTCCCAGGGATGAAGTGCTGGACCACTGCCAAGACTGCAGTGTACAGATCTGCTCTTCAGCTTGTTTTTGCATTTCTTCACCTTTAATTTTCCTAACTTGGAATATAACTAGAATAAAAGACCATTTTAAGAAATTGTTTTTACCCTTTTTTTTCTTCTTTCTTCTTTTTAACAATTGCCTTTTTTTTTTTAAATGGGGTCATGAATACATGACAGAGTAGACAAATTCACACTTCCCTGTGTTTTCAGGTCTCTGGAATGGATAGAAGTAAGCTCACATACTAGAATGGAGATACAAGCATTAAAAATGTCAATGAAGGAAAGACAGAAAAGAGTAATAGGTCTGAGTAATCCACACATTAAGTTATCTTCGGATCATAAATGTCTTTAAGAAATGTAAGACAACATGCGAAGAACACTCATTCTAGTCTATGACCACAGTCACATAAAAACTCATGCTATATGAGCAAAGACTAGTAAGGATCATAAAGAACCAAAGAAGAACGTGAATATTTTCTTTGCTAAGCTTCTTCTAATGTGGCGATAATATTGTTGGAATGATGTCTCTTTTTAATAAGGAGGTAAAGGAAAATGTGTAGCAAGTAATGCTATCACACCAAATAGCCCTGCTCCTTTGGGGTTTAGTATAAGCGGATATAAAAATGGATATAAAACTAATCCTCAATCTGCCGTTCCTTTTCTTTTTCCTTTTGTCCCTTGCCAGACACGATTCTGTTTTTAAACACTCTGCTAGGAGTTTCTGCTCCCCTCATGGGAAGGAGTCACAATCACCACGTCTACAGAGACAAGTGCCTAATTCTCTTCCAGAAGGGGTGTCAAAATGCCACTAACTTAAAGGTCCTTCTCCTCCTTCAATGACAGAGTTGGGAATTCTCAAAGGTTTGGCATATCCTCCCCAGTGAACTCCCAATCAGGTGGGATAAGATGGACTTACTGACACTGGTACCTGTCCGGGTATCCTGACATCCAGGATGAAGTTTCATCTCAATAATTCCATCATCTGCCCTAGAGTCTGTGTGCAGTTTTATACTAAGTCAACTTTGCAGCATGGAGGTAAGAGATGAGAACTGTGACTTTGGTTATATGGGTTACATTGACAATGTTTGCAGTCTGACTATATTTTCCAAGTGCTTGTCTCACCTGAACATTGGTACTCACTCTGAAGATCCAGGGCAGGTGAAGAATTGAATCCAGAGCCCTCACAATACATATTTATGTAGAGCTGTTATAGTAAGATATAGTGACAAAATGCCTGGGCTCAAATCTTGGTGCTGTCATTTGTTATCTTGGACTAGAGACTTCACCTCTGGGCTTTTCCATCTTTGTAACATAGGGGAAGAACTATGGCCTACTTCACATGGTTGTTGTGAGGATGAAATGAAAGGATGCTTGTGAGATGTTCCCATGGTGCCCAGTACATAGTGAAGACCCAATGAATCTTAGCAGTCATGTTTATTATTATGAGCATTATCTTTATTTTATTCCCTTCCATTCTTCACTTCCGTTATCAAAAGTAACATAGAAGCACCTTGATGTAGCAGCAAGATCAGGGAACCTAGAATCAGATTCCTTCCATTCTAGTAGCTGAATGACTTTGATAAGGACTTAGCACATCCGAATCTATGACCACATCTGTAAAACATGGATAGTGACATTCATCCCACAGGGTCCCAGAATGGTTCACTATACTAAGATATGGGGAAATGTTTGATGAATACTAGGGGCTCAGTGAATCATGGCTGAATCAGGACATGGGTCTGTTCCTCACCCAGCTTGTCTCTCTTAGGCTTAGGTTTGCAGCTAAAGGAGAATAGCATTGCACCCTTTCCTATGCTGCTTCCAGGAAAGAGCAGAAGGACAGAGAGCCAAAGCGTGAGCCTGATTTTGGCAGGTTCTGGACAAGAAGTATGATCACAAGACCACCATGCAGAACTTTAACAACTGAACGTGCAAATTATGCTATTCAAGCTGGAATATCACCCAAGTATGTTTTGGAACCACAGTGACCACAACCCAGTTGGACTGGGGCAGTGAAGCTGTCCAGCCAAAGGTTTTTATTGTTTTATTTAAAAGTGTGACTCATCAGACAAGCAACCTCTCCATCCAGGTGCTATATTCAAATTACACATAACATCTACTTCTTTGGCAGCTGAGCCAGGCAAGAGCGCCAAGGAGAAATGGTTCTGGGCCTTGGCAGATCCCAGCAGTTAACATCTTAGTGGTTTAAGTAAGGCAACCTTGGGAACACCACTTAAACTCTCTAGGACTCAGTTTCCTCATGCATAAAAAAGGAAAATAATGAGAAATACTGCATAGGTTTGTGTTATCAATACCAAATGAGATATGTGAAAAGTGCTTGGAGGAGAGCTTGACACATGTGAGAGGTAAAGGTGTGTTTGCTATAATGATATTGATTCTTATAGTAAGGCCTTTGGGACTTTCAAAAGGCCTCCATTTGCACCTCTGCTCTAATAAACTTATATTCTTTTTGGAGAAAAGGGTTTATATATAACAAATAAAGTGAAGATGCAGAGCGATTTGGAATACTTGACAGCTGAGCAAGATGCCTGAGTGGCTGGGAATAATCTCCTGTAGGAATAAATAATTGAGCTAAGTCTTTCAGGAAGTTGAAGAACTACAGTAAAGGACAGGAGGGAAAGAAGAGTTAATAACTTGGTAAAAATTCTGTCCAGCCTGCCCTGATGAACTCTGGCAGCTTGGTTGTAACTAAATACACACACACACACACACACACACACACACACACACACACACACATCCAAGACTTATTTCCCCTACTACATGCATCAACCCTTGTTTTCATTCTCCTTACCTCTTGGCCACGAGTTCTCCTGGCCTAGCTATTATTTTGCCCTAGTCTTGCCAAGCAAGATCAACACATGGTTTGGTCTTTAAGTTTTTGATACTAATTTCCCTCCAGACTGTGGTTTCCTCTTGTTGACTCTTGAACTGCATCCCAGAAATGTGGTCCAGGTCAGCAGAACCCTTTCTCAAAACTACATCCTCAGGTAGCCCCTACAAGTCTTCCCTACAAGCGGGGGGTAGGTAAGCTGCCATGGGCCCCTTCATGGCTTAGGGACAATGAGTAGATCTAGTTCACTCCTAGGGTGAAGGCGGTAGCAGTCATAAAAGCTCACTGAAGCTGCACTCAATGAAAGAACTTCCCAAGAGCACAGACCAATCAGTGGGATAGCCTCTCTTGTGAGGGGAGAAAAGCAGGGCCCTGGGTGTCACAGAGGGTGGATCCTCTTCTATCCCCAGACATTTTCACAGATGACTCTCAAGCAGCTTCTATCATTGGTTTGTTCATTCTTCCTAGCACTTAAGTACAATGACTTGGCTTCCTATTCTGGGTCGTGCCACTTGGAGGACAACTAAAAGGTAAATTTCTAGATATAGCTTCACTGTTTTGGGTCTCATCTTTTTATGATTCAGTATAGTCAGTCTCTGTACTTCACGTGCATGGAGGAAACACAAACACAACACAACACAACAAGATCAATAACAACAAAGGTACAAACAAAAAGCAGGCTGAAGGTCTCTGATCTGAAAACCAGAGTCAAAACTTTAAGGCTCTAGTCCTGGCCCCACAACCTAGGAGAAGAAACATCTGGGTATGTCACAAAATTTTCCAAGCTTCCTTCCCCATCTGTAAAATAGAGATTATGAAAATAACCCTGCTTCTCCTAAGGGGTGCTAGACTACCAACATGTTGGTAGTATGGAAGTTCCCAGTCTAGGGGTTAAATCAGAGCTGCAGCCTAAAGGCTTAGACTATTGTTCACAGCTCATTTTTGTAGACTCCACTACAGCCTTCCTCCTGCATCAAAGGAAAGTTCTGGGAATGAAGAAAAAGCTACCACCATCAAAATCATTCTCCCTCGTGCACCACAGTGTTCACAGCAGCACTACTCGTAATAGCTAAGACATGGAAACAACCTAAATGTCCATCAACAGAGGAATGGATACAGAAGATAGGGTACATATATACGAAGGAAGACTCCTCAGCCGTTAAAAAGAATGAAATAATGCCGTTCTCAGCAGCATGGATGCAACTAGAGATTGTCATACTAAGTGAAGTAAGTCAGAAAGAGAAAGACAAATACTATATGATATCACTTATATGTGGAATCTAAAATACGACACAAAGGAATTATTTATGAAATAGAAATGGACTCACAGACATAGAGAACAAAGTTGTGGTTTTTGAGGGGGCAGCGAGGAGAGGTGAAGTAGGAGCTTGGGATTAGCAGATGTAAGGTATTGGAGAGATGTAAACAATAAGATCCTACTGTACAGCACAGAGAACTGTATTCAGTGTCCTATGATAAAGCATAATGAAAAGGAGTATTATATGTGTGTATATACATATATGTATATATTCTATTGTTGTACATTGGAAATTAGCCCAGCATTGTAAATCAACTCTACTTCAATAAAAAAAGAGTAATGATTCAAAAAAATCACTCTCCCCCTCAGACTATCTTGACGTTTCGATATGCCTTGCTTTCCTATACACATATATCAATTTCATTTCGAATACAGGGAAAAGTGCACTGAACGCTTCTGAGTCATTAACAAAGTAACATTCATCCATGACCTGCGTGGGACTGTGGAATACAGAAGGTCACTAATTCTTAGGACTCAGTTGGGGCATCCCTGTCTCTTCTGCAAATTTATCTTTTTTATGATGAAGATGAAAACACTTTTCCTGTTCCTTAAAATATATGAGATGGAAGAGACTATTTATAGTACTTCCATAAACAAAAACACTGCAGCAGGGATATTGGCATTTCCATCCAAAAATCATCAAAACTCCCATCCTGTCCAGTTCTGAGGTTTAAGGAGGAGACTTGTTTTCTTAATCCCCATTGCCCTCATTCGATGTACAGAGATCCATTTCAGACAAGAGAAAATTTTCAGGTACTGAGGGGAGTCATCTTCATGAGCGATGGTGTTGTTTCCCACCTTTCGCAGAGCAGAATAATTGATGGTTATAGGTAGGATGAGGTTTCCAATTACAGAATGGCTGATTCAAATAGTGGAGCCAGGTTCCCCAATAGGTTGTCTGTCTAACAGGCACATAATAGGGGACCCTGAGGCTGAAATGCTAGTCCCTGGGCATTCAGAGGGTAGTTCTCAGGCAGGGGTATAATGGTAAATATCTATCAGCTATCTGTCCTCCGAAAAAGTCCTGATTTGTAGCATTTGTAAATTGCTATGGTGTGAATCATGCACAGGTGATTTTAAGCTACCAGTGTGATGTTACTGAACTAAGAGTTGGAAAGGAATGTACACAAAAGGCTCTTGGGGGCCAGGATGAACCAGTAGTTCCAGCACAACACTGTCTTAAGATCCTTCTCTTGCTGTCCTGCCTCTGCACTCTACTTGGGGGTGGATCATGCTCAGGCACACCATGCAGATGTCCAGATGTTTGAGTCCCAGTTCCCTCTCTTTTCTTTTGCCTTTCTGAAGGCAAAACTGTCATTGCATTTCTATTTTCTAGTAATAAGACTCAGTGGTCTGTTTTAAAGAACTCAATGCCCCTTTGAAAAAGAGCCCAAGCAGGATCTGTGCTGCATCCGTGACCTACACCACAGCTCATGCCAAGGCCAGATCCTTAACCCACTGAGCGAGGCCAGGGATCGACCTCCCAACCTCATGGTTACTAGTCTGATTCTTTTCCACTGCACCACAACAGGAACTTCTTCCTGGACTTTGAAATGGGTAAAAACCTCAAAAGGAAATGTAAAGCGTCCAAATGAGGTTCATCTATCTGCACTTCAGCCTGAATTTTCTAGCCCCTAAATCACCGCTTTCTTTGTAGTTCTCTCAGGCTTTAAAACAGATTTTTAAAAATTTAATCCTAACCTTTCCAATTACACTCTGCAGGATGTTTGGTGGAAACAAGTTAGCCTATGATATTTAAAAATGGAAATTGCTTTTGTTTTCTTATGTGTGAGTGACAATAAAAGGTTGAGAGACAATTTCACATTTTAATCAAAGTATACTCTTTGTGGATCTTTAAATCATCACATGGATCTCCCCTTTCTTCTGTCCATTAGCTAAATATTTGTGTACCTTGGTATGTCTTCTTGAAAAGTACTATCCATACAACATATGAAATGCCACCAACACTCTTGTGAACCTTAAGTTTATAAACATGTCCCAGAACACTCATCTGGGCTTCAACAGCATACTTCGAACACATTATAGAGTAATTGTCTTGGGATATTTTCTGGGCTCCTAGAACTTATTATGCTCCAAACTGAAAGCATCTTCTTCATTTTCAACTCCTTACCACTCTCAACTTTTTTCTGATTCTACTCCTTGTCTTAATTAATGATGGCTGCTTTCCCAAGGATCCTATCTTAAATGGCAAAACTTTATAAAGTCATCCTCTATTCTTTGACCTTAACCTCACATGATTCACCAAGTCCTCTACATGCAGGAGAATATACACTATATGATATCTCATAATAGCATATTAAATGTATTTAGTATAGCTAATGCAAAATATTTAAAAAGGCCCCCTTCATCTCCCACTTATATAATAAGATTTCTATAAATTAGGACTTAAGACTTCTCACCTAAACTTTCCCAACATCTTGCTAATGACAAATGCTTAGCCAGTGCCTATTGTCACTCTCTCCTCTTTCATTTCTTATACTAATGACAATCATCACTCTTTTATTACTGGAGACTTTCCTGATGAGACCAGAGGCAATTATAAAGACCTTATCAATGCAGCATTCCATAGAGACACTACTAGAGTTGATAAGCAAGTGGAAACCCATTTGTCATCTCTTCTCTGTCCTTCTCCACCAGATGGCATTTCAATAGTGTAGATGGTGCTGCCAAAGATATGTCACTAAGGGAAATCTGATTATATCACTTCCATGTTTCAAAATCCATGGGTCTCCTCTTGCTTACAAAATGAGGCAATAACACACTATTTGAGTATAGAAAGTTCCAATTCTATTGGAAAAGTTAAGACTTATCTTTTACTGACACAAGTACTCTATCCTTTCCTGCTTCTATCCCATTTCTGCCACCCAAAAGTCTTTTATGATTCTTTTGTTCATACCATTAATTGTTCCTAAAATTCTCTTGCCCATTCACTACAAGCTTTTTTAACACCTATAGACTCTTATTCTTTCCTAAATTCTCTGAGAAGAATTAATTGATCCTTCTTCTGGATCTCTGAAACACTTTTTTTAACTAATAGAGAACATGGCACTTTTCATTATTATGTTTTTGTTTTGTTTTGTTTTGTTTTTGATTTTGTTTTGCTTTTTAGGGCTGCACTCATGGCAAATGGAAGTTCCTGGGCTAGGGGTCTAATTGGAGCTATTGCTGCCGGCCTACGCCAGAGTCACGGCAATACCAGATTCAAGCCACGTCTGCGACCTACACCACAGCTCACAGTAACACCAGATCATTAACCCACTGAGCAAGGCCAGGGATCGAACCAGCAACCTCATGGTTCCTAGTCAGATTCGTTAACCACTGTGCCACGATGGGAACTCCCATTATTATGTTTTTAATTATTTCTACATATGTCTGGGGGAGCATTCTCATTAACAACCGTGTCTTCATTCAGTGAAAATGGCTAGCAGGTGCTCAATTAACATAAGTTAAAAGAATAAATTCAATGGTCAATCCTCTCTTTCCTCGGAAACAATGTGAACAATGTTTGCTTATACCTCTTTAGTCATTTTTTTCAACCAAAAATTTTTGAATATTTACTATGTGCTAATCATGAGCAACATCCGTGATAGAAATCTGAAATTTAAGCAAAGCATCACACTGTATCTAAAGCAACAGGAGCTAAGTGAGAACACCTTTAAGTAGATTTTACACAAACATTTCAAGCTGTTGTGCTCCCTTCCATGGATGAAGGAACAGTAAATGAAGTATTCGGCTCTTATAGGGTTATGGCCCAATTCTTGGCTCACTTTAATAAATATTGATCTTGTATAAATTACTCAGGAGAGGCAGTTGATGGTTCTCTCAGTAACACACACACACACACACACACACACACAGCCCCCACTCCCTTTTTGCAAAGACATAAATCATTTATGAATAGAGCCCCACATGCTCTATGAATAAGTCTCTTGGATTGCAAGATGACTGATACTCAAGCATTTTTTCTCATTTGAGTGCAGACCTAAACTTAAGTAAGCAGTCAGACTTCATGGAGTTACAATGCCCTTTTGTTTTCTGAAAGGTGAGAGATGCATAATAGTCTTCCAAGGGTAAGCATCACATGCTTCCAAGTAAACACCATTAAACGTGACTGCACATTTGTGACTTTAATACAACTGAAGGCAAGGGGAGAGCCCTTTAGAAACATCTCCTGTCATGATAATTCAATTTTAAGTTTTAGTTACTGCTGGAATGTGGAGGGTTAGTTTGTGCATGTGTGTGGAATTGTGCAGAATTTGTTTTCTTTGACTACCGTTGAATCGAGGATTTGGTTTCATGTGGAAAGCTGTGAATAGCACAATGAGGGGTTTGTGTGTGGTGAGGAGTCATTAAAATAGAAGCAAAAGGCAGCAAACATTGGTTTTCGGGGATTCTAGTGGTAAGATTACTAATGAGAGTGTTTAAACTTTGGGACCTTCACCACTGAAGGACAGAAGGGAGGATAAAAAGACAGACAGACAAATAGCACATGGTTACTTGGCAGGAGCTGGAATTTGTTATTTGAGCTCAAACAGAGGGACAAAATAATAAAACTTCTTGGGAAAAATAAAGGAATGTGACTTATGCTTTTATGAACCTTTGTTTATGTAACTGTCCCCACCTTGACGATCTTTTGCCCTCCAGTGGCAATTTTTCACATTCTGTGCATCTTGGTCAGTTTCATTCACAATTTTAAAGTCACATGACCCATGGCATAAGAAATATTATTTTTAGGAATTGATTGACAAAAAATCTTTAATGAGGGCTCAGAGATGTATGTGTAAGAGAATTACTGCAGAATTATTTATAGAGGAGAAAATAGAAAAGCACCTAAATGTCCACAACAGGAGATTGGTTCAACAAATAATGGAACATTCCCAGAAAGAAATGAAATGCAGCAGTTCAAAATGCAGCAAGTAAACATAAATAGACCAAATATAAGGTTATGCAAGTTGTATTGAAATTTTTCTTTTATAAAAAAAGAAGGCAGAATTCCCATCATGGCTCAGCTAACAAAGCTGACTAGTATCCATGAGGACATGGGTTCAGTCCCTGGTCCTGCTCAGTTGATAAAGGATCCAGCATTACCGTGATCTGTGGCATAGGTCACAGGTGTTGCTCAGATCCAGTGTGGCTCAGATTCACTGTGGCTGTTGCTGTGGCGTAGGCCGGCAGCTGTAGCTCTGATTCAACCCCTAGCCTGGGAACTCCCATATGCTGCAGATGCAGCCCTAAAAAGCAAAAAGTAAACAAACAAATAAATAAAAAGGAGGCTGCATAACTATATATATATACTGTGATTCTTTTTAAAACAAAACAAAACCACCATATCATGTATATATACACACAGATATGGTTTATGATGATTATATCTTGGGAATATAAAGCAAGAGCGGGGTGAACTTTCACTTTTACATTAAGTATGTCTGTATTAGTTGAATTTATTATAACACATAGGGCTGTTTATGTTTTGGTAAATTAAAATAATTCCCTTTAAGAAAAGCTAATTTTCTTCCAGTTTCAAGCTCAAATGTCATCTTATCTAGAAGTGAATTATCTGATTTTTGAAAAGCAGTAGATTTTTGTACCAATTTTTTTGGGGGGCCACACGCACAGCATATGGAATTTCCCAGGCTAGGGATCAAATCAGAGCTGTAACCACTGGCCTATGCCACAGCCAGAGCAACACCAGATCCAAGCCACATCTGCAACTTATACCACAGCTAAGGTCAACACAAGATCCTTAACCCCCTGAGTGAGGCCAGGGATTGAACCTGCATCCTCATGGTTCCTAGTCAGATTCATTTCCACTGAACCACTATGGGAACTCCTTGTACCAATTTTTTGAAACTTGCTGCATATATTGCAACATAAAATAAGGAACACTTAATTTGCCATCAGAAGATTAGAGTTCAAATCCAATTCTTTCACTTTCTAACACCAGAGTAATCTTGGGATATATCATTTATAAGCCTAAAATTTTCTTTCTGCACATGGGAGAAACAATGGTAATGCCACAGATTCCTTGGGAATTTTAAATGAGACGCATGAATATACTGGTTATTTGCTTGCTTATCTTGTGCATCCTATAACATTTCAATCCCCATGAGAGCAGGGACTGCTGCAGTCATTAATTCATTCAATAGATACAGTCTGAGCAACTACTATGTGTCAAGCACTGTGCTAAGCTCTAGGGATACAACAATAATAAGAAATACGGAGTCATCTCCCATAGGACACTTACAGTTAAATGGAGAGGACATACATACAATCAGACAATTGTCGAACATTGTAGTAAGTGTGATAACAGGATAATCAGAGGACTCTTTCTGTAGGAAAGGATATATTTCAACTGAGACCCAGGGATGACAAATCTTTAGCAGACAAACAGGTAGAGAGGATTTGAAGAGTGTGCTCAGTAGAGGGAAAGGATTGAATGACAGTGCAGAACACTGAGAACATTAAATATGTTTGACGTGGATGGAACTTAAAAGGTGAGATGAGAGGAAAGAAATACAGGGTTTCTAACCTCCCTGATATGCCTCCTCTTCATCCCTAGGTGTCGCTGACCCTACCCAGTAATTAGTGGGAGCTCAGAGTTTCTCCCAGGAACCCTGGGAGATAGAGGCTGTGGATCCTGAATTTCATAAAAAGTAAGAAAAGATAACCAAATAATTTAAAAGAGGATTTCATACGATGCGATGGCTAAGGACTATAAGAGAAATACAGCTTGTGAAGAATAGGCAAAATCCCACCCCAAAAAATTTTATTATGAAAGATTTTAAATATACAGACGAGTAGGAAGAAGTGTACTGTGAACACCCATCTACATTTTACGTTTTACAATTACCATTGTGTTGTCGGTTTTGCTTCATCAAATTGTTATCCTTTTTAAAAAATACAATTCTGACAATATAATCACTAGCAAGTGTATGTATAATAGTAAGTCTACAAACAATTACAAACATGTGAGTGCTACACCTAAGTCCTATAAGGTCCAGAAACACCTTTGTTTGCTTATCTCTGTACAGCCAGTGCCCACCTTGGCTCTTGGCACAGAATTGGCCTTTGATAAATCTTTATTAAATAAATGAATGACATAATACCAGTGAGTAGAATGGGCTTGGGCTAAAGACACTAATATAATTTGCTCCCCGTTAAGTTAAAAAGAGAGGAAAAATGATCCAAAAATGGAAGGAAACACAATTTACCAGAGACCAATATATCAGAGGCTATATTGACAGTTTACAAGAAGTAATAATTTCACTGTACTCTGACTATTCTCTCCCTTTGGAAGCCATATAGTGCTATTGAATGGATGTTACATGCCAACAGGAATAGAGGAGGGAGTTTTTGGAAACAGGAGTAAAACAATTTTGGAAATTAGAACCATTAAAGGAACCTGGTATTTTTAGACAAAATAGGAAAGAATAAGGCATAATGTGATAAAGTTCTTCCAATATTTGAAAGAGCTGACTCAAAGGAAATAGAGATAATGATTTCAAGATGCTAGCTAAGCTGACTACCTATACGTAGAGGTACACAGACACAGAAGGTAATATAGTCATATTTTATATTTTTTAACATGTGAAATACACACATAAATACAAACATAAGAATTAACACATAAGGATTTCAATCTAAGATTTTTTACAATTCCTGCTCCAGAAACAAATAGAAGTGGATAAAATACAATGGTAGAGAAAGCTAGATGTCGGGACTCCCGCGGAAGCAACTGAAAAGGGGGAACAAGAGCACAGATGGCCCATGTTCAGAGGCTGTCTACCTCTGGTATCTCTCATGAGAGTAGGAAAGTAACTCGGCCAGTCAACCACCATCTAGCACACACACATACACGTACATACCAGAAACTGTAGAGAGAGTGAGCAAGAAGGACGTCACAGTCTTTCATAACCTAGCATCTAGGTGACAACTCACTGCTGTTACTGTTCTTTACAGCAGGTCTTTTCTAGCCTCTTTACAGGCAAGCGCTAGTTCTAGCCCCAACAAAGGGGAGGGGATCCCACAGATGTGAACCCCAGGAGGTAGATCCATGGGAATTGTGTCAGAAAGCTGTCCACTGCAGGAGTGTGCTGTCCACAGATTTGGGTGAGGAGCACGCCAGAAGTTGGAATGGCAAATACAAAGTCCAAATCACTTTTGAGGGAGAGCAAAAAGGCTGGAGAAGAATAAGCAAAAGAGCAGGTGGAGCTTAGAAAGTAGGCAGGGGTCAGATCCCAGGTCATACAGAAATTTTACGTCTCAGAACCTAAAAATTGGATGTGATTATAAAAATGAAGAAAATTTCCTTGGAGGGATTTGAGTTGATAAGATTGAATTAAGCTTTCTTTTATGAGATTGTAGCAATAGCAAATGGTACATGCATTCTTTTCTTTTGTTTGTTTTGCTGTGATTTACTTTTAATAACCTTTCAAAGAGATACTGTCGAATTCATGTCTATGTTCTCTATATTTAAAAATTATTTTATTTTGCTAGTTCTTTTTTTTTTTTCTTTTTTAGAGCCACACGTGCAGCATATGGAAGTTCCCAAGCTAGGGGTCAAATCAGAGCTGCCGCTGATGGCCTATGCCACAGCCGCAGCAACACAGGATCCAAACTATGTCTGTGACCTACACCACAGCTGATGGCAATGCCTAATACTTAACCCACTGAGTGAGGCCAGGGATCAAACACACATCCTCATGGATACTGGTTGGATTTGTTGCCAATGAACCACAATAGAAGCTCCTATTTACTAGCTCTTAACATCCCGTATCTAACAAGCCAGTGATCTACAAGGAGAGTTTTTTTAGAATGTGAGCTCCCCTGCATTGTTCAGGGAAGAAGGACTAGCTGATTTATTCATAGTTACTAATATTTCATTATTGTTCATTGAAACTAACTGAGCTCTTTCCACTTCAACCTCAGGTAGAGTCAGGGGCAGCAGGAGCTGGGATGAGAATCGATAATGGTGAACGTGATCCTGACTGTGTCTGTGGAGCCCTGGGGGAGGTTCTCCTACAGCTCGTGGATATTCAGGAAATGGAAGGTCTAACTCCTCACGGAGAATAAGCACACTTAGATTGCTGATCCCTTCTCCCTGGTTATCTGGGTCACTTAATCCCAGCACAGAGCTGCCAGCTCAGCTCTCCCCTGGCCAAGCTGCTCTGCTTTGAAATTCTCCCACGGGCTACCTCGCCCAGTGATGTCAGACGGGGAGAGTGCCCGCCAGCCCTCCCCTCTCACAAGATGCTGTGCACGCTCTCTTTGCTCAGGAAACATCTGGCTGATCCGCGAGTCCTCCAGCAGGTCGCTGGCTGTTT
>PVHT020001179.1:4161959-4182817 GCA_004024745.2 Catagonus wagneri
CAGCACAGAGCTGCCAGCTCAGCTCTCCCCTGGCCAAGCTGCTCTGCTTTGAAATTCTCCCACGGGCTACCTCGCCCAGTGATGTCAGACGGGGAGAGTGCCCGCCAGCCCTCCCCTCTCACAAGATGCTGTGCACGCTCTCTTTGCTCAGGAAACATCTGGCTGATCCGCGAGTCCTCCAGCAGGTCGCTGGCTGTTTTGTAAGTTAGTGGAACAGAATAGCATGGAAGACGTGGAGCTTCGGTGATTACCCAACCCCACCAGCAAGTTACGAACTAAAGTGAGATGTGAGGAAACGGCCTCCCTGGCAGGGCCTCTCCAGGGACCAGGCACCTTGGCTGCACAGTCACATTTCCTAGCTTGTCATGGAAAACGAATGCTGTTTACAAGAGCTTGAAGTAGCTGGAATGGAACATGAGCCAAGCAGTGCGGTGGAGGGAGAGCTCCTACTCGGATGCTTTCAGCCATCCGGGATTTATTCAACAGAGGCCTGAAATAAGGTTCCTAATGAAGAGTATTATTCACTGTTCCTGGGAAAATGAAACTCCACATTCACTGTTATGCAGAATCCAGGATCACTTAGAAGCAGACCCAGCCCTTCCGAAGGTCTCTGACATAGAACAGAATTGTATGTCCTTCCCTGAGCTCTAAGTACTGTTTTTATCCTGCTTGGATTCCATTGGCTTTTTCTCAGTTTATGAAGCCCTAGACAGGAATTGGGTAAAATAAACATGAGAATATGGGTTTGGTGGCTTCTCCCATTCCCACCAACCCCCATATCTGTCTCTGGGAAATTAGGTTTTTAGTCCAGGATCCTAGCCTCTGCTCTTCTTCTGCTTTCCTTCCTGCCTCTCTCCGCTTTGCCAGCTACATCAATAATAGCTTTTTAGTGTACTGACTTCTAGATGGTCCTTGATGGTTGAATCAAGGTTAAAAAAAAAAGATCAAAAAATAAATAATAACAATCAGCAAAAAAAACCTGAAAGACAAAGCAATTCTAGCTCTAAAGAAATTATAAAAATTCATTTGTTCTCGAAGTTCACTCTTTCAGTAAGAATTAGGTAGAACACAAGATGAAGTATAAATTTTTATACCCATTGTTCTCCATAGGGTCACCTTGATATCCTGGGGTTCCTGCTCCACCACTGATTCAGTCATTCTTTCAGCAGGAAGTCTGACTATTTTGTGTCTTCTCCATATTGAGTGTATATTAGGAACAATTCAAAATTCCATGCTATCTTGGAGTCTTTATATATATACAAGGGTGAGGATGAAATGATCTGATTTTGGAAAGTGCTCAGTCTGTGTGTAGCCTTTAGAAATTGGTCAATATGTGTTTGCTATTATTAGCTGTTATCCTTTTTTTGCACATATATAACTGCCTCTTGGTCTCCTGCCTCCGTGCTTTGCTTCAAGCTGTTCCCTTTATATCCCTAATTTTTTTTTTTTTCTTTTTTAATGACTGCACCTGTGGCGTACAGACGTTCCCCAGCTAGGGGCTGAGTCAGAGTTGCAGCTGCTGGCCTACCCCACAGCCACAACAATGCCAGATCCAAGCTGTGTCTGCAAAGTACACCACAGCTCATGGCAGTGCTGTATCCTTAACCCAAGCGAGTAAGCCAGGGATTGAACCTTCATCCTCACGGATACTAGTCAGGTTCTTAACCCACTGAGTCACAGTGGGAACTCCTCATGTCCCTACATTTTGAAGGAAATCTTCCCCAAGTTTTGTCAAATTCAAGGTTACTTGCAAAGAATTGGCTCATATGATTATGTAGGCTGCAAAATCCCAAAAAGATTTTAGGAAATGTTTTTTAGTAGATACAGAATGAGGAGTTCCCTTCATGGCTCGGTGGTTAACGAATGTGACTAGGAACCATGAGGACGCGGGTTCGATACCTGGACTCACTCAGTGGGTTAAGGATCTGGTGTTGCCATGAGCTGTGGTGCACTTCGCAGATGTGACTCGAATACCGTGTTCTGTGGCTGTGGCGTAGGCTGGAAGCTGTAGCTCCCATTCAACTCCTAGCCTGGAAACTTCCACATTCTACGGGTACAGCCCTAAAAAAAAAAAAGGGTAGATACAGCATGAAACATAACTGTTGTTGAAAACTTTATATACTTTTGTTTTATTTACATCTATTTAATTTCCTTCTCAACAATTATGTTTAGATCAATCACGAAAATTTCATGAGACACTAAACAGCTAACCATCAATTTAAGCTATCTTTCTTGCTGACAAATTCTATAATCTGAGATATCATGAGCTTATGTGACTTTTAATATACATAAGTAGAATAAATGTATTATATTTAATGTTAAAAACTCTGAAGATATACTGGTTTTAATTAAACCAATAAACTTAAACTAACTTATTTACCAAAAATTTTCCTAGAATATAAGAACTTGGAACACATTCGTGATAGTTTCTATATTTCTGAGAGTATACTTGACTTATATAATGCTTGTTTGTCTTTAAGCCAATTAAATAGAGCTCTTTAGGAAATAATTTTGGTAAACCATTCAGAGGTACAACAAAAATCATGAAAGAGTATAAATACATATACATACATAAACATACTGATGCAAAATGAGATCTTATAGCCTTCACTTAAAATTTTATCCCTAAAACATGATAATGCAAAACTCAGTAATTTGTAAAACAAATGTTGGGTCCATTGTGTTTCTGGCAAAGGTCAAAATTTCAGGTTACCTACTCAGATAGCTTTTTACTGATACTTGTGAAGGAGACTGAAATGGAGCAGGACCCTGTGGGCCCTTCCTGGGTACAAATCCTTTCTGTGTCCCCTGTTTCTTGTTTGTAGAAAATAAGCTTCATTTAGCCTCTTTGTTCTTCCCTGAGTTCCAAAGGGCAGATTCAATCAGTTGCTTATCAGGAAAGGGAGGGAATGCAAAAAAACAAAAGAGGAGCATTCAAGAAGCAGTAATGCAGTCATGGAGCATGGTCCTGGTTCCGCCCCAAGGAATATATGTAACAAAGTACCTCTGAATTCTTCTGCTAGAACTAAGGCCCACACCCAAGTGAAGGACTGTAACTTCAGGCTGAGCCCAAGATTCCTGAATTACTGCTCTGTTACCTCGGCACCAAACAATCAGATGAAATTCTGCACATAGTGAAAGACAGCAAAAGATTCTGATCCCCTCCACCAAAGGACTCTTCCTTGAAAAACTTTTATGGTCAAACAGGATCTTTGGAATTGGATTTTTGGATGTGAGTCTGTCCCCTCCCTAGATTGACAGCCTTGAGAATAAAGTGATTTTTCCTTTACAAGCAACACTTGTCTCTTGAGTACTTGCTTTCAAGCAGGGAGCAGTCAAACCTGAGTTAGGTAACAGATTTTGTCGTCCAGTGTGGGACTGTTCTCTTGCTGGGTCTGGCTCCTCTTGGTTTCCTGCAGCAAAGCCACCAACCATAGCTAGGTGCTAGTAAAATCATGATGAGCCAGCTGCTTGTGGCTAGTAGGCCTCAGAGGGGAGATTTGCCGGGTTGTCCCAGTAGCTGCTGAAATGTTGTTTCGAGGACTCTCCTGTGCTCTTTGCTGCCTGAAACCAGATACCATTTTTGCTTTTGGCTGATGGGAATGGAAACATGCATTTGACACAAGCTTACAAGTTTTAGTTCCAGGTTAGTCTACTGGGCTGCACTTGGGTGACTTTTCTATTGTGGCCAATTGATTCCGATGTGCATCTGCCATTGAAGATCCTATGTAAGCACCTGGTACTATTTAGACCAGGGTACTATTTGAATCAGTTGGCTCTGAAGTGCATCTGCTATTAAGAGCTTAAGGGAATATCTGTTTCCTATTAGGACACCATATGGATTTGTTTCAGCCATTTGTGTCCTATTGGTTATGAGCACCAGGTACTATTTGTGACAGCCATTTGTGTATTGTGTCTTGTGTTTTGCAATTATCTTTCTGTCTTGTGAAATAAGAAATTCTGATTCTGTGTGCTTCTGCCTCCAAATGATACTTCTTTTGTTTTTAGGTTACTAAAGGCCAAACACCATCTTATTATAATACCTGCTGCAAATCTGTCAGCAACAAACATAATTTGATTTGATGATACTTTCAGTAAATGTGAGATAAGAAGGGGTTTTGATGGACTCATTAGGAATGATTATGTTTGGGGAATGTCTATTGTGGGTGTGTCTCTTCAGATTTTGGTAGTTTGAAACTGAACTTAGTTGAATGGCAAGAATTCATTGACTGTCCAAATCACTTCAAATAGGATAAAATATTGGAACATTAATTGGAGGATGGGTCTAAATTTACCTACCATTGCCTTCTTAGGATAGGAAGACTATGTTTTCTCTTCAGAAAGCATGTTTTCTATTCAGGAAATGCTGGTATTTCCCAGCTTCTTGAGTTTGGGGAGAGATTAAGGTTTTTAAGGGTTAAAGTTATAATATATGTAATTAAAACTACTAAATGAATAAGTGACATATTTTAGTATGCCAGGAAAGTAAGATGTGGGTTTTCAGGAAAAGAAGTGAATTTATTGGAAAAAGAAAGGTGACTGTGTTCTAGAGATAGTTGTTTCTGAATGGATAAGAAAATAAGGGACAGACTAATATGGATAAAGAAATCTGCAGAAGGTTTGCAAAAAAGGAATGCTGAGAAAAGTTTTGTGCATAATCAAGATTTTCTAAGATTGCGTTAAACTTAATTAGATAAATGGATTTTGTTAGAAGTAGACTGGATTTGGTTTCTCTGTTAAGAAAACAAAGTTTTGGAGTACCCATTTTGGTGAAGAGGAAATGAATCCAACTAGCATCCATGAGGATGTGGGTTCCATCCCTGGCATTGCTCAGTGGATTGGGGATCCCACAGTGCCATGGGCTGTGGTGTACATCGCAGATGCTGTTCGGATGGTGCTTTGCTGTGGCTGTGGTGTAGGCTGCTACATCGTCTGAACAACCCCTAGCCTGGGGACTTCCATATGCCATAGGTGTCGCCAAAAAGAGAAAGTTTTATTGGAATGCTGCTTTTGATGATAGATTTTGTGAGTTTCCTTGCCAGTGAGTGATTTATATGTTTTTGAAATCTCTTGTCACTTTGGTTAAGTAAATAAATATTGTTTCACAGTGACCTGTGATCCTATTTGATCAAGTGTTTTGGAACTTTTTTGATATTTTTGACAAACTCCCCAACTATCAAATCCTAACTGAAGTTCTTTTGACCTCCAGCTAAATTTGAAATGCTTCAAAGGAAACCTGAGGCATCTCAGAGAGATATCAAAATTAACTAGGATTATTTGGTATAGGAAAATTCTAACAGCTCCATCTGAGATCACTTCTGTATCAAGGAGTGAGCAATCTGGGCTCATTGTGAGCCACTCTGGGAGCCTCAAACTGGGAAGTAGAATTTCTAGACTATAACTAACTCCTCTGATTTTCTGCCTTTGTCACTGTGTCGTTTATTATTTGTGCTTTTGTGCATATGTTTTAGGAGTGAACCACTGAGGCTTCTGCAGGCTGGGAATTGTAGCTTTTTCATATGGATTCAATTTCCTTTCAAGGAGTAAGACACTTTGGATTCATTGCTACCCAGTCTGGGCCCATTCTCTTGAGAGCTGAGCCAATTTGTTTTGAAGCTTCTGTTTGAGAGTAGAAGTGAAATTTGTCTACACCTTGTCTGACATTTTGTTTGTGGGACCACTTTTGCTGTGTGTGTGTGTGTGTGTGTGTGTGTGTGTGTGTGTGTGTGTATCAGTACTTGATTGGCTTGTTGACATGTCTCTGGTCTCTGAGCTCTGACAACAGTATTGTATTCTTTCCTGTTGTACTACTTTGCCTATTGTAGAGCAATGGTTGGGAATCCCCCTTTCTGGAGGTAGGGAACTATGACCTTGAGAGACAGTTTTGCATTGCAGTTTGTTAGATATTTATGTAAGTATGCTTAGGGCTCTGTCCATCTTAAAGTCTCTTAAGGTTTATTTTTGCAAAACTGGGAGATCTTATATTTTGCTCCCATGAATGAAAGATCGATCATTTTATTGTCACACTGTTTGGTCTCAGTACTCCTTGAAAGGTGGAGACCAGTGGTCCCTAATAGCTCTGCTATTGTATTAAAGACAGCCTTTTGAAATTGGTTTGGCTTTCTTCTTGGGTGTGTGCTTGAAAGTCCTATTCTCTTTTCCTGGTTTTGCCCTTTGTTAAGGGGTCCTGATCATGTGAATGCTGTTTCATTTCCCTCTGAAAGTGAGGCATGCGAATGTGAGTGACATATGTTATTGGCTATTACTGCTATTGATTATGACAATAAGCTGTTCGGAAACAAACAAACAAAAATCCCTGAAAATGGCCAAGATGGAACTCTTTTGACATTTCAAAACTTGTCTAGCATATGCAGTTAGAGGAAGCTAGCTTTCTAGAAGGAATTGGTATATCTTTTCCTGTGCCTTTGAAATGTATATGATCTACCTGGACTAATGATTAATCTAATCATTTGTGAGCCCTAAGAATGAAGAAAAGAAGGCCTTTGATATTTGGTATGTTAAATTACATGGGAAGCACTATCAAATGAATGATAAAATTTTTTAGGCCATACTATATAGGTAAATGTTATTGATACGGAATACCTAAAAATTTGATATGTCTTGATAAAATTCTATTGGTCTTAATTATGGTTGTTGTAACCAAGTTTCTTGATCAATCACATTATAAACCGGTATTTAACCATGACTTTTTAAGTTTTTTGTCATTTATTGACAGTTGTTGTTGTACTCTGATGATTTTGCAAGAGTACTTCATCTTCAAGAAGACACATTAAGAGGGGTTTTTGATAAGTGCAGGTGACTGATAAATTCAATTTGTAGCACTGAATTGAGTAAGAAACCACAGAATCCTGATGGAAAACCTCATAGCTTGATAAAACTGCTAACGAAAGAACTAGTTACTGAGTGAACTGGTGAACATGGTTATGATATTTATGGGTTTTTGTCTAGAATATTACTGGTTTTGATCTGTTTCCCAGATATGGGGAGGACCCTCTCTTCTAGTTGGTTGTGATTTACAGCAATCTGGTAAATTATACCTGTGTGAGTAGAACTGAATATTTTTCTTTTGTTTCTGCCTAGACTCCTCTAGAAATTGGAGGCTTTTGGGTTCTGAGCAACCTTATCAGGTGAATAAGAAAGACTGTCTCCTGGTAATGTGCAGAATCTTCGATATTTGGGGGACAATCTAGAGGAGAGAAATCCACTGAGGCAGAATCTGATGGAAGGCCTTTGGCATGATTTTTCTGGCCTGGAGAAGCCTTTTGGGAATTCAGTCTGAGACTTTTGAGGAAAACAATGTAACCAAGCAAGGCCCTGTGGGGGCTCCTGGGCACACAAGTTTTCTGTGTCCCCCATTTATTGTTTTTAGGGAATAAGCTTCAGGCTCCTTGACCTTCCCTGACCTCCAAAGGGCATGTTCAAACAGTTACTAATCAGGGAAAGGAGGAGATGCAGAGACTAGGGAGGAGAAGTCAAGGGACAGCAGTGTAGCCTTAGGGCAGTGTCCTGGTTCCTCTTCAAGGAATACACATAACAATATCTTTGAGCCCTTCTGCGGAACTGAAACCCTCAACAAATGGCAGATGTTAGCTACTTGATAGAGCATTCTTCGTTCCAGAAGGAGGGCCAGCAGAACCAAGCCTGGGACCACTAAACACCAGCTTTGAGAAAAAATGCAAGCTTTCCTCTACCCTGACCCTTATCCCGTGGCCCTATTTCCCACTCCCCAAACCATAAAACCACCTCCTAATCTCTACCAAGGGGAAGGGGAGCACAGTCTTTAGGGCATTAGCCTACTATGACCCGCCTTTGCCTGGCAAAGCAATAAAGCTATCTTTTTCTCCTTCACCCAAAACTCTGTCTCAGTATTTCTATTCAGCACCAGTGGACAGAGGCTGAATTCCAGCAACAACACCATAGCCAATTTGGAACAGCCTATGTGGTCAATTTGCCAGACTTATTTTGCAAACAAAGTTTTGTTGATTCGGCTGTGTTTGGTGGAGATGAGGGTATTTTAGAGAGGAAAATATTATGTTTCGATAGATATTAAATTCTAGTTCTGTTAGTTGAGGTCTGTCTTAAGAAGGTTATTGTCGCCTTCCACCATTTTGCCCTGATGTTCAAGAGGAAAATAAAATTATCTGGTGAATTTATCATAGAGTAACTACCTATGATGCATCCCTGTTTGCTTTAGGTCTACTGTAAAAAAAGCACATGCAGCGTGCTTGTTTAACCATCAGCAAAAGCGATAAAATGTATAGGCTATAAAATGTTTCCCCCTTAACATAGCTTTGAGCCTGTTCATGGTTAACTTACCCCGATGTGGATCACTAAGCAAATATGAAGACGGTCTAGCACTGAGGGAAATTATCTGGACCCAGGGAAGGTAGTCAATGGCCACCTTGACTTTTAGGGATAAATGTTTTTGGCTGTCAAAGGATTTGCCGTCAAAAGGGGAAATGATGGGAAAACTGCACATACTGAAGTATGGAAAAGTCATTATGGCTTATACACGGTTTAACTTCACTGATCAGAGCAACCTGTTTTGTGGCCTTTTGAATATTCATTGTACATCTGCTTCATCTATTAAGGAGGTGAATGCATTTGAAAGTCAAAATGGAGTACCTATGGTTCAGACATTCTAAGTAAACCTAGGTGGCCATTGTGGGTGTGATTTTAGATAGGTTCTTATATTGCTGAGAACTTTGTTTTCTGATTTGTGTCAGACTCAGAATGCCACCAGCCATTCTAAAGACAGTATCTGTGGCAGATGGCAGCTGCAACATTATGGCTTCATGGTCTCCTCTTGTAACTATTAAATTTTTAGACAATAAAATTGATTTAGATCAGATGTTAGCAGAAAAAATAGGAGACATATGTGTAGTTTCCAATAACTCCTCTTATTTGTAACACTACATCAGAAGTTAAGACCTACTTAAATAAAATTAGACAACTTACTACGTAGCTACAATTCTCCTTGAAGTGACATGTCTAGACTGGGCTTCAAGCCTATTCTCCTGAATTCCTCATTGAATGAGTTTATATTGCCATTAACCTTCAGATTTTCACTCCTTTTCCTTCTAATTTAATCTATTGCACCAAAATGGCAGATCAAGGGACTGAGATTTTAATCATGCAAAACTTCAGAACTTGGAGCTTGAGAATACTTCCAATTTGGTGTCCATTCCCCAAATTGAGGCAAGACTGCACCCCATTCAGCAGGAAGTAGCCACAGCAGTTGCCATCCTGTTCCTTGAACGATTTGGGAAAAGCTGAAACAGAAGTGGAGACTGAAATTGAGTTCTCCTAAAACTGAATTCCTCTGCCAAGTTTATGATTAACCTATCTATCCAAACCATTATTCCTTTTCTTGACCTATCCCTGTTCTCCTTAAGAATGAGGAGTGTCAAAGAAAAGGGGATGGGGGAGTTCCCATTGTGGCTCAGTGGTTAACGAATCCGACTAGGAACCATGAGGTTGCGGGTTCGATCCCTGGCCTTGCTCAGTGGGTTAAGGATCCGGCATTGCCGTGAGCTTTGGTGTAGGTCGCAGACGCGGCTCAGATCCCGTGTTGCTGTGGCTGTGGCATAGGCCGGCGGCTACAGCTCCTGTTAGACCCCTAGCCTGGGAACCTCCATATGCCCCGGGTGCGGCCCTAGATAAGGCAAAAAGACAAAAAAGAAAAAGAAAAGGGGGATGGAAACATAGCAGGACTCTATGGGGCTCCTCTGAGTATAAATACTTTCCTGTGTCCCCTGTTTCCTGTTTGCAGGAAATAGGCATCCATCAGCCTCCTGAACGTTCCCTGAGTTCCAAAGCGCAGACTCAGTTGCTTATCGGGGAAGGGAGGAAATTCAGAAATGGAGAGGCAATCAAGAAACAATACTGAAGCCATGGGGAAGGGTCCTGGTTCTTCCTCAAAGGGGCCTTCTTCGGTTCCCTCTGCTGGGAACACCAGAGCTGTTAAAATATAAACTGAGACTTCTTAAAAATCAACTCAAATCAGGCAGCATGCAACCTATCAGATAGAAAGGAGCTCTGGAAAATGTACAAAATGAGAGACCTTTATAGGCAAGAGGGAACAAGAACAGGGAGGTTATATTAGGAAAAAAGCAGGTTGGTTATTGCAAGGTTACTTTCCCTTAGGCAGGGAGCTATTAGGCAGATTAACTAGCGTTCATGAAACAACCCCTGACTGAGTAAAATTCCATTTCTGAAAGAGCCAAAACTGTTTGTTAAGTCTCAATTTGGGATGTAAGGCTTACCACAAGCAGCTCCATTTGGGGCACGTTGTCTTATTTTTAACAGCAGTTAGCCACAGGTTTCTAAAATATTATGTTTTCCTTCAATACAGTGGTGATCACATTCCCTTATTATCATAAACTGTGCACATAATCCACATT
This sequence comes from Catagonus wagneri, assembly GCA_004024745.2. Taxonomy (NCBI): domain Eukaryota; kingdom Metazoa; phylum Chordata; class Mammalia; order Artiodactyla; family Tayassuidae; genus Catagonus; species Catagonus wagneri. The sequence goes on from PVHT020001179.1 coordinate 4,172,384, forward strand.
CTCTGTACTCTGCTAATTCCCTAAGGGAAGAATTTGTTCACCTTTATGAACTTCACTGCCTCATACTGACAATGGCATATCACGTACAGAACTTGAACTCGCATAGCATGGTGATTAGTTGTTGTGCCATTATTTATCTTACGAAATGGAGCACATAGCATACGTACTCAAGCAGACATACACAGAATGTATGTAAATAGATTAGCAAGATAAAATACTTTTTCTGAAGCCCTCCTATTTTGGTGGTTCTAAACTCTGAGGACCTAAATAAATAATGTGTGTGTGTTTGTTTTGCTTGTAATTGGGGAGAATGTTGATAAAGGGACCTCGGGGAAAGTGGACCTGTTTAAATTTTTTATGCCTTTCCTTTTCCTCTGCTGCTTTTGGCTCCTGCAACAGCTCTGCTCTGATGAGCTGCACGATGTTGTCACACTGGAGGGCATGATGACAAAGCAGTGTGGGGGAGAATCAGGGGTCATGTGCATGGATATTCCCTGCTCTTTTTCTCCGGTTAAAGTTCAGAGTTTGATGCTCCACTTTGGTAATGACGTTTGGATGTGGGCTACTCAGCATGCTGGCTGATAATGGGGTGGATTCAGACTGACAAGGCATAGAACACCTTGGAGAGCACCCCCATGAGGATGGTGGAAAGATGCTGGAGATAGTGGAGAGCCATGGGGAAAATGAACAGCTGTTGGGAATGAATATGTCTTATCAGGTCATTGCTCAGCCTAAAATCCTCAACACTCACTGATATTCTGGGTATAAAGTCCAAAATCCTTGCCATAGCTCTCAGGATCTCCCAAGACCTGACCTCCTCCTTCTTCAGGCACCTCTGAGATGCCTTCCTCCACCTTCATTGCCACGACATCCTGACCTTTGGTAGTTCCTCAGACCTAAATGAGGTTTAATGACCTTACTGAGGGATTTTATGGGAACTGTTCCTTCACGTGGATAAGCTTTTTTTCCCCACCTTCATGTAGCCAACTCTAACATGCTCTCCCTGATCCCTCAAATTTGGTTAGTGGCCCCAGATTTAGACTCTAGCACCCTTCACTTACCCTAACATCTCATCAACCTTTCAACAGCTTGTCCACTATGTTCTCTTCACTAGATCATAAGCTCCTTCAGCACAGACATCAAACCTGTCTCACTCATCCCAGAACTGCCATGCCTGTCCCCTTGCCAGGTGGACACCAGACCATTGAGAAATATCTGCTTAGTGAACAAACACATCTCAAAGCTGTTAAAGATATTTCCCTGAACCAACCAGGTGGTACTACTGGAAACATGAGAACTAAATGGGCTCTTCCTGCTTCTCTCTCTCAAACCTGGTTAGGAATCAAGCCCTTTGAAGGGCAGGCATTAGAAAGGGGATTCTGGTGAGGAATCTCAGCCAGGGAACCAGGCCATCACTCTTGCTATGAAATAGGAACATTTTCAAGGGAAGTGACCCTCTGCTGGAATTTCTAGGTTACAAAGTGTTCATTAGCTTTAAACTGTTATGCAGCATGGGTTAATTGCCCGTGGACAGAAGTTAGAATGGTAGTGCTAGTTTTATCATGAAAATCCTTAAATCCTAATCTCAGCTGGACTCAATCACACTGTACCATTTCTTTAATATTAAAGCATGATCCATAACAACACCAGCAAAGCCATCCCTTAGCAAACAAAGGACCTAGTGATTTCAACAAAAGCCCAGTGGGATCCCAAGGAATCTGGAACCCCTAAAATGATGACTTGGGAAAAAATACTTTGACTTGAATTATAAATTATTACATTTAAAGTAAAATTTAATGTAGTCAAATCAAACCTCTGTATCTGAATGGGTTTAGCCTTCTAGGTGTGTGACATTTAGTCCATCTTCTCAAAACCATTAGAGCCACTCATTTAGTTACCATTTCAGTGCTTAAGATACACCCCCTTAGGGGCCAGTAATCAGAGTGAAAGAAGAATTTCTATCCACGAAGAACTTATTATCTATTCAGAAAGACAGACATAGGAAACTACATGAAAAAAAGCGCTAGATGAATGATAATATACTTCTAGCTTTCAAATTCCAAATGATACTTTCAGCCCCTGTGGTGAGGAAGACCCCAAAGAATCCAACACAACTTCCAAAATATCGGTTCTACATTTTTGGGGTATCTGGCATTTACAATTAGCTCAGGGCTTCTCAGTTTCCCTGGTAATTTCTCTGAATTAGCAAGCATGAATATGAAAAGGTCTTAACTCTACAAATCATAGCAAGTTTAGTGACTTTTTAAACTGCCTTACCTAAAAACTAGCATTCTTAGTATTCTCAGTGTTCTCAGCAGATTATCTGTTTATAGATACAGTTTACATGATACGATTTCATGTCAAGGCTCTGCTCAGACTATTATCCAAGTGCTTGCGTTTCTATGATTCTATACATAAAATGTCAACATGACTACTATTACATGAGACTTTCAGGTTTTGTTTACCTAAAATTTCAGCTACATTACTCATAATGATACCTGAATGATCAATGTATGAAGTATTCACTTATTTGCATCAGTCTATCCATGTGACCACAACGACTGGGGCAGGAATTAACACGTGGTTTAAAGGGAGTCATGGGATAGTTGGAATCTACTGGAAAGAAATGCTGTCTTTTTTTGACTTGGCATGAATCTAGGAAGATGCGGGTCTGCTTTTTGCTTTTAGAAGCAATCCAGCCACCAAATACAGCCCAACCTCATAGATAACTTGATGAGCAGAGCTGAATTCTTCATGTCAGTTTGAGAACCTGTATCAACCCCTACCTGAAACCACTCTATACCTGGCCTTCCATGTAACTGAGCCTAAGATCCCTTCTTATGTTCAATTCCATGAGTAAGACCTCAAGATTCCACCATCTAAGACCATGTCCCAGCTCCACCTCTCACCGAACTTCACCTCAGGTGCTGGTGAGAGCAAAGCAGCCACAAGAGAGTTCAGGCATCAAGGTAGCAACTGAGGTGACTGCTGGTGAACAATTTTCCTCCTTGAATCCTTTTACTTTTTTAGAGGAAAAAAAGGCCAGGAATGAATAGCAACAATTTGAATGTGGAGATCCTAGATGAGTCTGAATACCCCATGACGAATGCCAGACTGCATGTAGACAGAGATTCTGACAGGATAGAAATAAAGCAAAAAATCATGTATACCTGTTAGTGAAGCAAAATTCAATTAATAGCTTTTCAGTAAAAATAATACTCTACTTGCCATATTTTTCAAAAATGTGACCTGGATCATGTTTGGACTTGCAAACCGACGAGAGCTAACAGACTCATTCTCACAGAAGGAAAAGGTAGGAAGGAGACTGTACACTCTGTATGCAAGCATAAGTCTCTGTATTTATTTGGTTTTCAGTACACTCTCCTTTCCAGAGAGAAAACACACAGTCTGAAGTATCCCATTAGAATAAATTCCCTGTTGCCGGCTTTACATCCTGAATTACTATACCTATTAATCAAGTTCCATCACGTGCAGTGATTAATATTTTTCTCTGAGATTATAAGGCTGTGCCTTTGGCCACAGAACATCTTTCTCTCCAGAACTTAGGGGCAAAGTAATAAATAGGAAGTCTTTTGGTGGTGAAAGAGGCAGATAACTTAGGTAGGGTTCCTGAGAAAATGTGTAGAGTCAGTCACACCTCTAATTAATAGTTCCCTGGCTGTGAAGAATTAGCCCTTCATCATCCCCAAATGTTCTAGAAGAGAAACTCATTTATTGAATGTAAAGAATCTTTATCTCAGTGATGTGTGCAAAGCAAGTTGGCTTCTGCTAACTGCCAGAGCTATCCTGATGCCCTAGAGTCCAGTAAAATGCAGAGCTAGTGAGGTACAGAAAGCCTTCTTCAGTGACGTATGGAAAAGAGAAAAACTGAGACATGTATGATAAGAAACACTGTTATCACACCATGTGCTTGATCAGGCTGACAATATTTTTCAAAATGGTTTGAAATCAAAACAGCTCATGATCCTCCAGAACAAGAATGGGGAGAGACTTATCACTTCAAATTCCAGCCAAATAAAGTCAGCAAAGCAGAAAGCAATTGAACATCAGCACGTGTCTCCTAGTCTAGGTGTGCTGAGAGTCAGCTCTGAAGGAAATGCAACTTCAGTAGGAAATCATCCTCCTGGGTTGCAAGAAATCACATGTGGGAGGGAGTCAGCTTGCAGGGATCAGTCACTTCCAGGGGATGTCACTTCCAGCCTCTACCCCCCTAGAATAGCAGAAGGAATGACTATGCACCCTATGGAGGATTTCCCTTCTTAAAAATAAACAAGCAAGGGTTCCCCTAATCTGACCCACGTTCAACAATGTGGGGAGAGTGGGAAAAGAAGGCAGGCATCAGGCAAACACACTTGGGGACAACGTGCTGGAGAGCATGCAGGTCTCTGAGGATGGAAAAGCAATAGGCAGGCTGAGTACTGGTGGTCATGGCACTACTGGAGACTTCATTCCATGGACACAGGGCTCCCCATTCCCTCCATTAGGATCTTCTGGGGTAGTTATGGCAGGCCTTCACTATGTTTTGCAAGTAGGTAAGAAATCCACTCTGCAAAGGCAAGTAGACTATCACTTCTATGTCCTCAGTGATTATTCCTGATTCTTCGCGATATGGCAAAGGTAAAGGAAGGTGACTTTCGGAATAAGAAACATGACAATAGGGCCCTGACCAGATGTCAGCAAAACACTGCCACTGGTAATGACAAAAGGTAAGACACGGGGCGCAAGTAAGACTAGATTGGGGGCAGGGGGACACTGTTGTAAAATATCATTGCATATTTTGGCTTTTGCTAATAAAAGCTAAGATATTTCTGAGACACCATTTTTGAAAATAAAAGAAAAAAACAGGAAATGATATTGGGCTGGGCTGTGAGATTCTTGCAAATAAATGAAGGACTTACTATATAGAATTTATACAGAATTAGGAAGTAGTAAGGATCAGGGCTAGAGGCATGTATGTCATCCTTTAGTTGGCATTGAGCACTGCCCAAAATTGTCCCCAAACATTGCCTCATTTACTCCTTCTCTACAGGGTGGACATATCCATCTCCATTTTTATAAGGGAAGAGATTAATGACTTCCCTAGATTACAGTCAGAAGCAGGGCCAGGATTCAAAACACCATGTGTTTGACACAAAGCCTATGTGTTTTTTCACTTTCCCAGGGAACCTGGTGAGTTATCCATTCAGCAAGCAGGATCAACCAGAGCAGGCTAAATGTCACCGTGATTCTAGGCTCCTAGGCAGTCTCTAGCAACCTGGGCCACCACTTCTATTCCTGATCTTGCAGAAAAACAAAACAATAAGATAAAATCAGAGGCTTCTCCAGTCTTGGACATGTCAGCCTGACTTCAATAAGCAGATACAAGGTCCACAGGCAACACAGTTCCTACAAGGAGCAGACTATTGTCCCAAGGTTCTAGAGAGTAATCCTGGGGGTGGGGGTGGGGGGTGTCTCTGGGCAAAGCAGAGAGGGGCTGGAATTCCAGCTAAAAATTCTTTGTCTTTTGTCCCAGGCTTCACCCTGGGTGTTGGCAATCCCAGTCCTAACCACAGTCACTCAACCAGGCTGCTTCATAAAGGAGCCTCATTAGGCCTGAGACAGCAACTCTCTTCAGCCTGACAGCTCCCTAGGCTAAGGCAACATCTGTCTAACACCCTCCTGCCCCCTGAGAGCTCACCTTGGCAACCCATTTAAAGATCCAGTCAGGAACTGGGCAATCCAGGTTATCATAGTAATACATGAAAACTATGGAGGGAACAAAAGGAAAATTGAGGGAGGAAACATGTTAGAAAGATACAGCAACAAACCCAGGAAAACTTCCACCTTAATATTCAGGCCCAGATAGTAAAGAGGGGGGTAAAATGGAATTCAAGGGGACTCCTCCTCGACCTTGTCTTACGAGAGACTTACATACAAACATTCTGGAAAACAGCCAAAGCACGTTCTGCTGCTATTTATTAAACACCTGGCAAGGGCTAGACATTTGGATATAGTCTCTCATTTAATTATTTCTCTCATTAGTTATCTTAATCCTAAGGAGTTGATAAAATAAACCTCAGTCTATAAGTGAGAAAAGGGAGACACAGAAATGTGGAATGACATGTCCAAGGTGGCAAATAGAATACACAGCAGAACTAAGATCAGATGTTGTTACAGCCGCTGGGCCACATTCCTAGAGGACAGCAGGTGGTTGCGCAGCCCAGCCCCAGCTTCTGTCCTGTGGCTGGAACTCAAGGCAGGCAGGTCCTGAGTCCCTGGGATTGTGCTGAACAGGAGCTGTGTCTTCAGAGACAGTCCTGACGGCCTTCCTGTCCACCCTCAGCCCAGCATGTCCAGGACCAGCCTGAAATGGATTTCTATACCTTCTGGTTCACTTGGTTGTCCTAATTCATTGGGACAATGCAAGCATCAGTCAGATTTAGCATCTGCCTTGCACTCTACCCCAGTTTCTGGGGATGAATGGAGTCCTTGTTTCTCTTGCAGCAAGTCCAAACTCTGACCTCAGGGAATAGGCATCCTGCATTCTACTTGTCTTGCAATCAGGTGACCTTCACAAGAGTGGCCCTGGCCAATGCACCAATACGAAGTGCTCTGTTTTTACCTTTGCTCCCATGGCCGCCATCACTCTGCAAAGCCAGCTTCTGCTTGAACTGCTTCACCCGGAGGGCACTCGACTTCTCAGGAAACTGTGGCACAGAGGTACTCTCTGCCAGGATCACATGGACCTTCTTCCCATTAAACTCCAGCTCTCGGTGCTGCTGCACAAAGACATACTACAACCCCAGTCAAGGCACAACATCAGGCCAGCATCTCAGAGCGGTGGAAGGAGAGCCCGGAAGCCAGAAACACAGGGAGATGATTTTGTCCCTTTCTCTTGGGCTTTGCTCCCTTGCGCTGTTGCCTCACCTCCTGCCCTATCTGTCTACCTGCCCCGCCAAACCGTTGTCCTCCCACCTGGGTATCTCCTTTGAGAGCATGCATTATCCACCACCAGTGAATGTTTCCTTGTTGCTTTTCATTATGTGGGGGACCCACTCCTCCTTTCTCCAAGGAGGCAATGACATCCCAGAAGACCGGTCATTTATCAGTTGTGTGATCCTGGGTTGGTTATTCAGCTTCTTTGAGGCTCAGTTTCCCTGTGCAGGAAAAGAAGGTCACACTGCCTGGTAGCTGGTTTTGACAGGGTCATTGGAGAAACACTGGAGCAGAATAAGCACCCAGTAAACCATGGGACCGTTTCTCTTTGTCCCTTACACCACCCCAAAGCCCTAAGCTCTGACCTCTCTGCACAGAGAATGATCAGACAAGGTTATTTACACCTGGCTGGTGATCAGAGGAAGACACGAAAATCCCGGGATACTCAGTAGGCAGATGACCTCCCTGGTTCTGATTCACCAAGAATAACAAAGCCATTTCATCTCAATAAACAACTACTGTGTCTATGGTGTTATTATAGGGAGATAAGTTGACCCAAGAAACAGCAGGAGTCACTACTTACTGAGCCCTGACCACGTGCAAACATCATGGGCTTTACATTCAGCATCAATACTGACCCTGAGCGAGTCCCTGTGAGTTCCACGTAATATCTTCATCTTATAGATGGCAAAATTGAGGCTCAGTAAAGTAAAGAAATTTGCCAAAGATCCCGTAGCCCACCTGAAGTGAAGGAACCTGAATTTGAACCCAGATCTTGCCCTAAAACCTGGTAAGGCTCTCATAGCTGCACAGAATCAACTATTTAATGTGTTCATTATATTTTCCAATGTCTGAGTTTTAGCATTCTCACAAAGGAATTAAAAGCCTAAAACAGTCCCCCCAGATTACTGTAACACAACTACACTTACTACACCATCCACAGCCACAGTCCCAAGCCACTTCAAAGTCTTTATAGCACACAAAGTGCTGTCCCTCCCCAGGCACACTGCAGGATGGTCTACCATCTCCACTCTCTATATACGGATAAGGAAAGTTCTTAAAAGTTTTAGGGCAGAAATGATGTTGCTTGAGTTCTGGATTTCCTCTCCCCCAAGCCTTTTATTTTTCCCTTGCAGAAAATATCATCCCACAACTTGCTCAGTTCAAAGGGTAGACATCACCTGAAACTCCACTGAGGAAAAATTCACTTGATGTGCTGGTTACCATTTGGCAGATGTCTTTGAAGGGTGGGAAGGTCCACAGTTTGTGTGTGGAGAATCAATGGTTCACTGAGGCCCAGAGAAGTGAAGGGCCTTTTCCAAGATACACAGAATGCCAGGAAACTAGCCCACACTCAACCTGGGATCTTTCCCTCCAAAACTAATGTTCTTTTCCACTACATTGTTCTTTGTTTTCAAAAACTGAATAGTCTTTATTGGAGAGACGTATGTGTATATACAGTGACTAAGAGGCTTCTTATGGGATTGTGTGGCATTGGAAAGCCAATGAAACCAAACTTCAAGGAACCCCAAGGGTCCACTGCTGAGAACACACACACACCCCAACAGTGTCCCTGTGAGGTCAGAGGTGGGTTTGCTCTTGTTCAGGTCACCTTCCATGAACACAGTTGGAACTGGGTCCATGCCTGCCTCTGCCACCCACTAGTGGTGTGAACCTGAGGAGAACCTGAGCAGAACCCTCAACTTCCTTTGCCTCAGTTTTCTTCACATCTATTGTGGATGGTTGCAGCTGCCCCACATAGTTGTTGCTAGGATGAGAAAACCACACAAAATCTAAGGGGTTAAGTAGCCACAATTTGCTGAAATACATTCCAACTGTGTACAAACTATCTAGCAGCCTGTGGGAACTGTGACCAGAAATAAGCCCTTATGGAGTTTATACTCTAGTTGGGGCCAGGGTAAACACATACACACACACAGCAATACCCATGAACACACCCCAAACTCCCTCTCTTTCTAGGGAACAATTATTTGGAACATACAGACTTACAGAATGTTAGATCCCAGTAATCATCCAGTTCAATTGTTTCCCAACTTTAAAAAAAAAAATTCCTTTGCTGAACTGATCCTTTATGGAAATTTAGTGTGTAAAGCACTCAGCTGCCACAATTGAAGAGGACAGTGGAGTCTAAGTCTCACCTCTCAACCATGCCCAGTGACTGTCGGGTCCTAAGGGAGCTTCAGAAGACCTTGGATTGTCACCTGAAACTTCTCACATTCCATTCAACCACTTCATCTCATAAATGAGGAAACTGAGAGGAAGAAACATACAGTGTTCACATTCAGTAATCAAGGGAAAATCTCTGAGGGGTCATCCAAAAGGAAGAGGTGATGGAGAAAGCTGTAAACGTGAGACCATAGTTCCAGCCCCCACACTGCCATGAACCACTTGTCCCTGTGGCTCTGTCACTTCACCTATCTGGGTCTCCACTTATTACTCAAGACTGAGACAGTGTATTATACACTCTTTACAAAAAGTTTATTTTTTCAGGTCCCCACGTCTGTGGTCCAGCAATATCAAACCCTATAAAACTTCTCAGGAAAGTATAAGATGTCCTTCTGTGACCAAGAGCTGCAGAGGCTCCATGTGGTCAGGCCCGGAGAGTACACTCTGAGGTTTCTGAAAACCTCACAAGAAGCAAGAGCTTTAGAAGATGCCTCTGCAATCATCAGCGGCAAAGTTATCCACACCTGGTAGAGGTACCACCATTGTGTGATGGCCACAGGGCAGAGAAACACAGAGAAAGATGAGTGATGGTGCACTTTTGGAAAGGATACATCTCTGTTGAACCTGGGAGAAGGGCACTGTACTTCCCAGTAGACCACGGTCTCTCCATTGCAGTCTCTTGTGCACAGTTCTAAAGAGAATTAAAAAAGAAGTGAATGCGGAGTCCCCGTCGTGGCTCAGTGGTTAACACATCTGACCAGGAACCATGAGGTTGAGGGTTCAATCCCTGGCCTTTCTCAGTGGGTTAAGGATCCAGCGTTGCCCTGAGCTGTGGTGTAGGTTGCAGATGCGGCTCAGATCCCGCGTGGCTGTGGCTGTGGTGAAGGCCAGTGGCTACAGCTCCTGTTAGACCCCTAGCCTGGGAACCTCCATATGCCACAGGTGCAGCCCTAGATAAAGCAAAAAGACCAAAAAAAAAAAAAAAAAGAAAAAGGAAGTGAATGCATCTGGAAGCCTCTTTGGCTTTGATTAATAAGAAGCTTCTGAATGATGACCTTTCAGGGAAAGATAAATCACTAACACATAAGGCACAGTATTCTAGAAAATGGCAGATTCATTACCACTGAAAGTTTATTGCCCAGGGACAATATCTAGTAGATATGAAAACACAGTAAAAGCAGATTTTTTCAAGATGGCAGAGGAGTAAGATGTCATGCTCACCTTCTCTCAAAAACACACCAAAAAAACACATCTAGGGAGTTCCCATCGTGGCTCAGTGGTTAACAAATCTGACTAGGAACCATGAGGCTG
>PVHT020001179.1:4183817-4225249 GCA_004024745.2 Catagonus wagneri
CTGCAGTTATCTCTGACTCCAGAGGTGGGTGTGGCCCACCACCACTAGGGGTCCATGAACAGGCACCACTTGCAGCCCCAGTCACCTCAAAGGCACCATGGAGGAGGACATTGTGACTGAACACCACCTGTTGTTGCTCTCACACCCCTGGGAGCACACTGATCCTGTTGCTGCCACTGCTGAATGCTCTGAGCAGTGCCCACACACCTGATCTCTGTCACTTCCCAGGATCCTGGAACTAGAAGCAGCCTGTGCAGCACCTTCTGTGTGGGCTAAGTGAGATGGGGTGCTTTTTGCATCATCTGCAGGTGAAAGGAGAAAACCACTGCAGTTACCACTGACTCCAGAGGTGGCACAGCCCATTAACACTAGGGGTCCCTGAACAGGCACCACCTGCAGCTCCAGCCACCTCAGAGGAGGGCATTGCAATTGAACGCTACCTGTTTTTTCTCTCAGTCCCCTAGGAACTCAGCTAGGTCCCTGCAACTGTCACTGTCAAATGCTCTGGGCTCCTTGTAAATCTGCATGGCCTTGAAACTAGGAATAGCCCATGACACCTTCCTGCAGGTCCTTGCTGCTGTTGAAATCCCAGCAACCAGGCACTACCAGCCCTACCCATTGCCTCCTTCTCCCTGGAAACACACTCATCACCCGGGGGATAACAGCCTGCTCACACTGAAGAAAGAGACAGCTAATACTCAAACTCCTACACCAAAAATAAATAGTAACCTCCCCACAAGATACAAAGAGGTGCTCTTGCATAGACATAGCCCTCCAAGACTATAGTCTGGCTTCCCTAAACTCACAGAAAAAGAAAAACATAAGCAAGATGAAGAAGCTCAGAAACAATTCCCAGTTAAAGAAACAGGAGAATTCACACAAAGCAGCAAACAATGAAACAGACCTCAGCAGTCTGATAGACACTGAGTTCAAAAGGGAAGTAGTGAAAATACTGAAGGAATGAAGGCTGAATATCAAGGAATTAAGAGCAGATTTGAACAGTAATGCAGATTCCTTTAGAAAGGAACTAGTAAATGTAAGAAGGAACATAGAAAAATTAGAAAATTCATTTGCAGAGATGCAAACTGAGCTAAAGGCTCTAAAGAGCAGAATGAATAATGCAGAGGAACAAATTTGTGACTTGGAAGATAGACTAATGGAAATCACCCAATCAGGACAGCAGACAGAAAACCAAATGAAAAAACATGAAAGCAATATGAGACCTATGGGATAATACAAAATGCACCAATCTATGCATAATAGGAATTCCAGAGGAGAAGAAAAAGAAAAGGGGATTGAAATTATGTCTGAAAACTTTCCAAACCTAAAGGAAACTGATATCGAGATACAAGAAGCAGAGAGGGCCCCAAACAAGTTGAAACCAAACAGGCCCACACTGAGACATATAATAAAAAATGGCAAAAAAAAAGTTAAATATAAAAAGAGGATTCTAAAGGTAGCAAGAGAAAAACAAAGTGTTAATTATAAGGGAACCCCCATAAGGCTATCAGCTGATTTCTCTACAAAAACACTACAGGCCAGAAGGGAGTGGCAAGATATATTTAAAGTTCTGAAAGGAAAAAAAAATGCAGCCTAGAATACTTTATCCAGCAAGGATATCATTTAAAATAGAAAGGGAAATAAAGAATTTCTCCAGCAAACAAAAGCTAAAAGAGTATATCAATACTAAACCCATTCTAAAAGAAATACTTAAAGGGCTTCTCTAAATAAAAAAAGAAGTGAGAAGAAATAGGATGGAGGAAACAACAACTGGAAAGCAGTCACTTAAATAAGCCAACATACACATCTAAAAGATGAAGAAAAAAAAACTGCTGTAAAAGCAATAATCCACACAAGTAACAGCGAAAAGACAAACATGAAGATGTTAAAAAAGGACTTCAAAATCATAGAATGAGAGGAAGGAAAGTAAGAATATATAGATTCTGTGTTTTTTAATAATGTGTTTGAGCCTATATGACTATCAACTAAAAAGCAAGTAGATACAGGAAGGGGTTAACATTTAAAAAACAGTGAAACCACAAATCAAAACCAAACATACATTCATAGAAAAAAGAAGCGGAAACATACAAAATAAATAGAAATCATCCACCCAGAAAAGAAAGGAAGAAAGGAGAAACATAGAATCAACTGGAAAACAAGGTTTCAAATGGCAATAAATACATATCTATCAATAATTACCTTAAATGTTAATGGACTGAATGCTCCAATCAAAAGAAACAAAGAGGCAGACTGGATAAAAAAGCAAAAACCTACAGTCTGCTTTCTATAAGAGACTCACCTTAGGGCAAAGGACACATAAATTGAAAGTGAGGGGATGGGAAAAGATATATCATGCCAATGGAAAACAGGAAAGAAGGAGTTGCAATACTCATATCAGACAAAATAGACTTTAAGATGAAGGCCATAAAGAAAGGCAAAGAAGGGCACTATTTAATGGTTAAAGGATCCATTCAAGAAAAGGATATTACAATCATCAGTATACATGCTCCTAATAGAGGAACATCCAAGTACCTATGACAAGTACTATCAGACATAAAAGGAGAAATAGATGGGAATACAGTAATGGTAGGAGACTTTAACACTCCACTCACATCAATGGACAGATCCTCTAGGCAGAAAATCAGTAAGGCAACAGAGATCCTAAATGACGTGAGTGAAAAGTTAGACCTAGTTGACATTTTCAGGACATTACATCCAAAAAAATCATAATATACATTCTTCTCAAGCACACATGGAACATTCTCAAGGACAGATCACATACTGGGGCACAAACCTAACCTCAACAAATTTAAGAGTGTAGAAATTATTTCAAGTATCTTCTCTGACCACAAAGACAAGAAACTGGACATCAGCCATAGGAAAGGAAATGAGAAAAAACTACGTGGAGAATAAACAACGTGCTACTGAAAAATGAATGGGTCAATGAGGAAATCAAGAAGGAAATTAAAAAATACCTAGGGACAAATAATAATGAAGATGCAATCACTCCAAATCTATGGGGTGATGCAAAAGCTGCACTCATAAGGAAATTCTTAGCAATACAGGCCTTCCTCAAAAAAGAAAAAACCTCAAATCGACATCTTAACCCAGCACCTAAATGAATTAGAAAAAGGACAACAACAAAAAAACAACCCTTAAGTCAGCAGAAGGAAGGAAATCATAAAGATCAGAGAGGAAATCAATAAAATAGAGATCCGGAAAACAATAGAAAAAATCAATAAAACCAAGAGCTGGTTCTTTGAAAAGGAAAACAAAATTGACAAACCTCTGGCCAGACTCAACAAGAAGAGGAGAAAAAAAACCCAAATAAACAAAATAAGATGTGAAGAAGGAGAAATCACAATGGATATTGCAGAAATACAGAAAACCATGAGAGATTACTATAAACATTGTATGCCAACAAATTTGACAAGCTAGAAGAAATAGACAACTTTCTTTAGACTTACAACCTGCCAAAATGGAATCAAGAAGAAATAGATCAACTGAAAAGACTGATCACTAGAAATGAAATTGAGTATGTCATAAAAACACTCTCTACAAATAAAAGTCCCAGACCAGATGGCTTCACAGGCAAACTCCACCAAAGATACAAAGAGGAACTTATACCCATCCTCCTTAAACTTTTCCAAAAGGTTAAAGAAGAAGGAACACTCCCAAAGATATTCTACGACCCCACCATCACCCTAATACCAAAACCAGACAAAAAATACCACAAAAAAGAAAACTATAGGCCAATATCTTTGATGAATATAAATGCAAAAATTCTCAACAAAATTTTAGCCAACGGAATCCAACAAATATAAAAAAGGTCATACACCACGACCAGGTGGGATTCATGTCAAGTGCACAAGGATGGTTCAATGTACACTAATCAATCAACGTCATACACCACATTAACAAAAGAAAAGTCAAAAATCACATGATCATGTCAACAGATGCAGAAAAAGCATTTGACAAAATCCAACATCCATTCATGATCAAAACTCTTACCAAAGTGGGAATACAGGGAACATTCCATAACGTAATAAAAGCCATTTATGACAAACCCATGGCAAATATAATGCTCAATGTAGAAAAGGTGAAAGTCTTCCCACTAAAATCTGGAACAAGACAAGGATGTCCACTCTCACCACCGTTATTCAACAAAGTATTAGAAGTTCTAGCCACACAATCAGAAAAACAAAAGAAATAAAAGGCATCCAAATTGGAAGAGAAAAGGTAAAAACTGTCATGTATGCAGATGACATGATACTACGTACAGAAAAGCCTAAGGACTCAACCCAAAAACTACTTGAACTGATCAACAAATTCAGCAAAGTAGCAGGATATAAGATTAACATTCGGAAATCAGTTGCATTTCTGTATACTAAAAATGCAATATTAGAAAAGGAATACCAAAATAGAATACCTTTTAAAATTGCACCCCCAAAAATCAAATACCTGGGAATAAACCTGACTAAGGATGCGAAAGACTTATATGCCGAGAACTATAAAACATTAATTAAGGAAATTAAAGAGGAGTCAAAGAAAGGGAAAGATATTCCATGCTCCTGGGTTAGAAAAATTAATATTGTAAAAATGGCCATACTACGCAAAGCAATCTACAGATTCAAATAAGTCCCTACCAAATCACCCATGACATCTTTCACAGAACTAGAACAAACAATCCAAAAATTGATATGGAACCACAAAAGATCCAGAATTACCCAAGTAATACTGAGGAAAAAAAAACAAGCAGGAGGCAAAACTCCCCCAGACTTCAGGCAACATTACAAAGCCACAGTAATTGAGACAGTATGGTAGTGATACCAAAACAGATATATGGACCAATGGAACAGAATAGAGAACCCAGAAATAAACCCAGATGCCTAAAGTCTATTGATCTTTGACAAAGGAGGCAAGAATATAAAATGAGAAAAGGACAATCTTTTCAATAATAGGTGCTGGGAAAACTGGACAGCCACATGTAGGTCAATGAAATTGGAAGACACTCCTACACTATGCAAAAAAATCAATTCAAAATGGCTTAAAGACTTAAACATAAGACAAGACACCATCAAACTGCTAGAAGTGAACGCAGGCAAAACATTATCTGACATCAACCTAACAAATATTTTCCTAGGTCAATCTCCAAGGTAACAGAAATAAAAGCAAAAATAAACCAATGGGATCTAATCAAACTGACAACCTTTTGCACAGCAAAGGAAACCATAAAAAAAAAAAGACAATTTACAGAATGGGAGTAAATAATTTAAAATGATGCAACTGACAAGGGCTTAATCTCTAAAATATACAAACAATTTATACAAGTCAACAGCAAAAAAGCCAACAACCCAACTGAAAAATGGGCAAAAGAACTGAACAGATATTTCTCCAAAGAAGATATATAGATGGCCAACAAGCACATGAAAAAATGTTCAACATCACTGATGATTAGAGAAATGCAAATCAAAACCAATTCGAGGTACCACCCCACACCAGTCAGAATGGCCATGATTAATAAGTCCACAAATAACAAATGCTGGAGGGGGTGTGGAGAAAAGAGAACTCTCCTGCACTGCTGGTGGGAATATAAATTGGTACAACCACTATGGAAAACAGTATGGGGGTACTTTAGAAAACTATACATAGAACTACCATATAACCCAGCAATCATACTCTTTGGCATGTATCTGGACAAAACTGTCCTTGAAAAAGACACATGTACCCTTATGTTCATTACAGCACTATTCACAATAGCCAAGACATGGAAATACACCTAAATGTCCTTCGACAAATGATTGGATTAGGAAGATGTGCTATATATACACAATGGAATACTACTCAGCCATAAAATAGAATAAAATAAGGCCATTTGCAGCAACATGGATAGAATTAGAGACTCTCATACTGAGTGAAGTAAGTCAGAAAGAGAAAGACAAATACCATATGATATCACATATCTGGAATCTAATATGTGACACAAGTGAACATTTCCACAGAAAAGAAAATCATGGCCTTGGAGAACAGACTTGTGGTTGCCGAGGGGGAGGGGGAGGGAATGGGAGGGACTGGGAATTTGGGGTTAATAGATGCAAACTATTGCCTTTGGAATGGATAAGGAATGGGATCCTGCTGTATAGCACCAGGAACTATGTCTGGTCACCTGTAATGGAGCATGATCATTTAAGAAAAAAGAATGTATACATGTTTGTGTAACTGGGTTACCTTGATGTGCAGTAGAAAATTGACAGAACACTGTAAACCAGCTATAATAAAAAAATTAAAAAAATAATAAAAAACCCCAAAAGGTATGACTTTCTCTTGTTTGAATGAAAGATGTTTTTAATAATAAATAGCTCACAGAAGCTGCATACTAAAAACAAATAAATAAATAACACAGTAAAAGTAACAGAACCCAACAAAACTTGTTCATCATATGCCACAATCAACATTATCAGATAGAACGTAGGGAAAGAAAATTAGGTGTCCAAAAATAAATTTTCTAGTTTAAATATCAGAGTAACCACTAGATGTCAATAGAGCACCAATAGTTTTACTGTTGAACATTTACCCCCCCCCCATCCCCCCCTCTAGACTTCTTGCTGTACAGGTAGCCTGGGACTGAGTCACCCAGTCTAGCGTATTCAGCTGGGAAATAAAGGTTCAAGAGAGGGCAGTGTCCTTCCTAACAGCTAGACAGTTGATTAACCATGGCTATCCATAATTTTCTTGCCTCTTTCCATGTTGCTTTATATCACAGCTACAGGAACCAAATCTCCTTAATATCCATCACACTACTGAATGCAAAGAACATCATTCATGGAAGCAAATAGTAGAGGAAATCTAGGACAGGCACAGCCTCTGCTCCCAAGCTCTGCGGGAAGCTTCTATCTAACCATTTAAAGACGGAGCCACACCAAGGCTGCTGAGGGAACGGAGTTTCTTGAAGAGATACCGAGGGTAGAATTGTATCAATTTTGCTTTTGAGAAAAGAAAATCTAGTATAAGTAGAACCTGGAGTAAAGAGTTTGCCGGCTCATTGGTACAAGAGGCATAAGATGCCTTTGAAAGGAAGGGGAGGACTGGACATCTGTTGCTTTTGCCTGCTCAGCATTGACCCTCCCCTTGTTGGACCAGCATCTCGTTGTTCTTCAGGGCATCATCTTTCCCCTCCTTCACTATGCAGTTTAAGCTGGACTGAGGTGGCCTAACTGTCAGGCTGGGAAATTGAGCCAGACATAGCCATGGTGATTAAGTCAGGGCTGGCACATCTGGCCAGATTCTTGGCTTGCCATGCTAGCAAATTTAGCTCAAAAAGTGGCTTAATAAAGGCTCTCAAGCAGCACACAGAAGATCAAGGAGGATTAGAGTTAAGTTTAAAACATCAGGATTATTCCAGAGAAGCCAAAATGCTGCTGCCACTGGACTCTGCTCCATAGTGTGCACTGCTGGTGCCATGTACCACACATCAGAGGTTCTGCCAATGTCTACAGCACATGCTTGGACCACGACTGCCTGGGAGGTGGACAGAGAACATCTAGCTTCTCCCTTGATCAGGTAGCATCACCAGTCCCCCAAGATGGGAAGGGTATTTGACAACAGTAAGGGAGCCAAAACCGAGACAAATGTCCCCAGGAAGTAAACACACGGTCCATGCTGACGTGAGGTGGTGAGTGTCAATCCTGGGGCTCTGGGGGCAGCAGGAGGAAAGTTCTTATTCCTCTAGGTTACGTACATGGTTAGAATGTAAGTCTGCGTCTCTGGTGGCCATCTCTGCCATGACACAAGAATCTGCCTGAGAAGTAAGTCAGCCCAGAAGAAAACCGAGTCAAGATGGAGAAATGAAGTATAGAATCCAACCATCCTGAAAGCCAAACCTTCGTGTCGTTTTCAGTGCTATGAACCAGTAAAGGCTTTTTCTTTTCTCACCCTGTTGTTTGTTAGCTTTTGGTTACTTGAAGCCAAGTGTCCTGACCACAGCGAGGGTCTGTCAGAGTTTCTG
Source organism: Catagonus wagneri (assembly GCA_004024745.2). Classification (NCBI taxonomy): domain Eukaryota; kingdom Metazoa; phylum Chordata; class Mammalia; order Artiodactyla; family Tayassuidae; genus Catagonus; species Catagonus wagneri. Next base: position 4,191,823 of record PVHT020001179.1, read on the forward strand.
TGCCCCTGGGCTAGCTGCAGATCTAGTCCACTGTGGCTGTCATGGTAGACGTCAGTTTCTTTTTTTTTTTTTTTTTTTTTTTTTTTTGTCTTTTTGCAGAGCCGCACCCGTGGCATATGGAGATTCCCAGGCTAGGGGTCTAACAGGAGCTGTAGCCACTGGCCTACACCACAGCCACAGCAATGCGGGATCCAAGCCGCGTCTGCAAGCTACACCACAGCTCACGGCGGCGCCGGATCCTTAACCCACTGAGCAAGGCCAGGGATCAAACCCACAACCTCATGGTTCTTAGTCGGATTCGTTAACCACTGAGCCACGAAGGGAACTCCCGAAGAGGTCAGTTTCTGTTCTGTGAGGCTCTACGTGGCAGGAGGATTCCCTGTCTAATGCCTCTTACAACTTCCCATCACCTAGAGGGAAAATCTAAGAACCATACCTGGTTGCCAGCCCAGGTCCTTGGGCAGCTGAACCCTCCTGCCACTCTAGTTCCAGATTCTCTCACACTAGCAATCCAACAGAACCTAGTTGCTCACAGTATTTTTATCATTTCATGTTGTTTCATGCCTTCCTCACTTTACTCATGCTGTTCCCTGTGCTTTGAATGCCCTTAAACCACTCACCTCTCACATCCTCACATATATGAGTTTTTGCTGTCTATAAAGATTTGATTCAACTTCTAAAACAAAGTTTAGATACCACCTCCTCCAAGAAGCCTTCCCTGGCCACCCAGGTACATGGGATGACAATGAACTCATAGTAGGGAGCAAGTTAGCCCTTAGAGCAAACTGGAGAGTGAATCTAATAGGATGCAAGGAGCGGGTCTAAGAAGAACAAAGTCACATTTTAGCCTTGGGCTATAAAGGCTTATGCCAAAATTTAAAATTAGAAATAACATAGTAGATATTACATATCTTGCTTTCTAATGGCTAGAATATATAATAGATTCTACTTCTAACTGATTTTTTTAAAGTTGTAGATTTCACTTACCTTTAACAAATTCATCCCAGTCTTTTCTATAGTTGAGGTCCATATAGACATCCGTAATTAGATCTGGTGGGCAATTCTTCAGAACGCCAAAGACCTTGTATTCATAATGTCCAGTCGACTGTAAAAACACCAGAGGCAGAAACAATCTATTGATTCCCAAGTTGAGATCACACAGCATGTGAAAAACAGTGGTTCATGCAACTATTGTTCAACACCTCCTCTGTGGTCTTGGCGACACAGTGGTGATAAAGCAGATGAGAATCCTGCTTTCGTGGGTTTTCGATGTGGCCAGAGGCATCAGTGGTGGTGAGAACTATGTGCTATCCAGGAAATTTATGTAGGATAAAAGAGGGGCTAAAGATGCCTGGGTTTGGAAGGCAAGGGGTTCAATATCATCAAGTGGTCAGGAAAGGCCTCTAAGAAGGATAATATGTATCAGAACAGTTTGTTCTAAATATTAGAAAGACCTTTCCATGAGAAGGTAAGGAAAGTCATTCCTGCTGAGGAGAGGGCCTTTGGGTGATGGATGGGCTGGTCAAAGGACAGAAAGTCAGGGTCTAGAGAACTATGATGGGGGAGTTAGGGGGGCTGAGTCAGAGAGGTAGTGGGATTTGGGTCCTGGGGCTTTGTGAACCAGAGTTCTGGGGGAAAAATTTTATCCTACATGCTGTGGAAAACCAATGAATGACTTTAAATAGAGGAATTATTATTATTATTATTATTATTATTATTATTATTATTATTTTTTAGGACCACACTCATGACATATGGAGGTTCCCAGTCTAGCGGTCCAATCAGAGATGTAGCCACCAGCCTACACCAGAGTCACAGCAACGTGGGATCTGAGCTACAGCTAAGGCTTATGCCACAGCCAATTGGCAACATGGGATGCAAGTGCATCTGTGACCTATGCCATAGCTTGGGTGCAATGCCAGACCCTTAACCCACTGAGCGAGGCCAGGGATAAAGCAAGCATCCTCATGGACGCTATGTCAGGTTCTTAACCCACTGAGCCACAACAGGAACTATGGAACTTCCATAAAATGCCCATAATCCACAAATAATTATTGGTAGGATTTGACATATTTCTCTTAAGTAAATATTTTTACATGTTACAAAACACAAGCTTCCATAAAATGCCAGGTAACCCCATAATCCACAAATAATTATTAGTAGGATTTGACATATTTCTCTTAAGTAAATATTTTTACACGTTACAAAACACAAGCAATTTAGTATAAACATGGCTTGTGTTCTTATTTTCAACAATATTATTTTGAAACTATGGAGAGATCATACCGAGTTATTCTTATAAGTTATTTCTGTTTCTTTATATTTTTACAGTTATAACTATTGCTGGAACAATTATTCCACATGAACATCTTGGTTAATAATTATAATTTTGTCATTAGGAAAGCAGAAAGCTATATTAGAGATACATTTTAGGGAAAAGTATAATAACAGTTTAAGGCCCTTTATACTTTCTCTACAACTTTAAGAATTTTTTTCCAATTTATATTCCCACTAGTGGCAAAGGACCATCTCGCTAAGATTGGGTACCATTGTTTGTACAAATAATTTAATAGGAAAATGCATAAATCTTAGTCTTTGGAGGCAATGTTTTTATTACTAGTTTGTAAGTCTTTTAGAAATTAGAGATATAATCCCTTTGCAACGTTTGTTGAAGATGTGTGATCCTGTTTTGAATATGGACATGATACTTGGAGCTGCAGGAGTTATTTTGTAACTAAGAAACAACAAAGATGAGAAAGCATAGTAAAAGACTAGAGAGTTTTACTGGAACAATTGATCACTACACCATGCCAGCAAGTGCCAACCTCTGAACTACTTGTTATGTGAGAAAAATAAACCCCTCTTTGTTAAGTCATTATTAATCCAGTTTCTGTTACTTGCAGCTAACAGCAATCTTAATTACTAAAAGTGTTTTTTCCTGACAATGAATTTTACCTGAGTCCTGTGATCCTGGAAAACAGTGCAGGTTAAGAAATTTCTCCACCCTTCGTGTTCCAGAAAAGAGCTTTAACACAAAAGAACCACCTTCCCCCCATGACTTAGGTGAGACATACAGACACCCTTGTTTATCACAAGGTCAGATACAGTGCCTCTAAATTTCCTCTCATTGCCTCATAAACGATCAGCTAACCTGCTCATTCCATTGCTCATTTGGAACAAGATAACTTGTTAACCAAACTAGTTAAACATCTCTCCTTCCTCCAGACCCCTAAACTTTGGCCCAGCCTCAGCCTGCGCCAGCATGCAGCCCCTCCTGAGGATAGTCTGGTGTCAGGGTAAAATATTCTCTGTTCCATTCTCCACTCAGGCCACTTTTCCTCTTCCTTCCCTGCACATGGCTTCTAGCCTTGCTGACTCCTCTCTATAAGAGAAAGACCCTCCTGTCTCACTCCTTAGACACTCAGGGACCTTATGGTCAAAGTATTCTCCCTATTACAATAACCCCCAATCCTTGACAATAATCCTTTTGGACCAAGTATCTCCTTACTAAGTCCGTATTTGGCTTTTATTTGGCATTACTCCAAAGGAGATAAGTACACTAACAAAATAATGCTGATAAGACTTAAGATCTGGTTCTGGACTTTCATTTGTTGGAAGGTTTTTAATCACAGTTTCAATTTCAGTGCTTGTGATTGGTCCATTCATCTTTTCTATTTCTTCCTGGTTTAGTCTCGGAAGATTGTACTTTTCTAAGAATTTGTCCATTTCTTTGAAGTTGTCCATTTTATTGGCATATATTTGTGTTTCTGTGGTGTCCACTCAGAAGTTCCACTATAGTGTCCACTATAACTTCTCCTTTTCCATTTTTAATTTTACTGATTTGAGCCCTCTTTCTTTTTTTTCTTGATGAGTCTGGCTAAGGATTTATCAATCGTGTTGATCTTTTCAAAGAACCAGCTTTTAGTTTGATTTCTTTTGTATGGTTTTCTTCACTTCTGTTTCATTTATTTCTGCTCTGATCTTTATGATTTCTTCCCTTCTGTTAACTTTGTGTTTTGTTTTTTCTTCTTTCTCTAGTTGCTTCAGGTGTAAAGTTAAGTTGTTTATTTGAGGTTTTTCTTGATTTCTGAGGTGGGCCTATATCACTATAAATCCCCTCCTAGAACTGCTTTTGCTGCATCCCATAGGTTTTGGGTTGTTGTGCCTCTGTTTCCATTTGCTTCTATGTATTTTTTAATTTTCTCTTTGATTTCTTCAGTGATTCATTGGTTGTTTTGTAGCATGTTGTTTAGTCTCCATGTGTTTGTGATTTTTGCAGTTTTTTTTTTCTTGTTGCTGATTTCTAATTTATAGCATTGTGGTCAGAAAAGATGCTTGATATGATTTCACTTTTTAAAAATTTACCAAAGCTTGATTTGTAGCCCAGAATGTGATCTGTCCTAGAGAATGTTCCATGTGCACTCTAGAAGAATGTGTATTCTGCTGCTTTTGGATGAAATGTTCTATAAATATCTATTAAGTTCATCTGGCCTAATGTATCACTTAAGGCCTGTGTTTCCATGTTGATTTTCTCTCTGGATGATCTGTCCATTGCTGTAAGTGGAATATTAAAGTCCCACACTATTACTGTGTTTGTGAATTTCTCCTGATAAGGTTGTTAGCAGTTGCCTTATATATTGAGGCGCTCCTGTGTTGGGTGCATAGATATTTACAATTGTTATATCTTCTTTTTGGATTGATCCTTTGATCATTATGTGATGACCTTCTTTGTCTCTTATTATATTTTTTATTTTAAGGTCTATTTTGTCTGATATGAGTGTTGCTACTCTGCCTTTTTTTGAATTTGGTAAAGTTGCAGGATACAAAATTAATACACAGAAATTGACTGCATTTCTATACACTAACAATGAAAGATCAGAAAGAGAAATTAGAGAAATAATCCCATTTACCATCACATCAAAAAGAATAAAGTACCTAGGAATAAACCTACCTAAAAAGACAAAAGACTGTACTCTGAAAACTATAAGATACTGATGAAAGAAGTCAAAGATGACACAGATGGGAATATAACATGCCCTTGGATTGGAAGAATAAATACTGTCAAAATGACTATATTACCCAAGGCAATCTACAGATTCAGTGAAATCCCTATCAAATTACCAAGGACATTTTTCACAGAACTAGAACAAAAGATTTTAAAATTTATTTATTTTGGGGTGCAAGGATACATGCACCCCAATGTCCACTTCACAGAACTAGAACAAAAGATTTTAAAATTTATTTTAAAATCACACTCCCTGGCTTCAGACTACACTACAAAGCTACATTCATCAAAACAATATGCCACTGAAACAAAAACAGAAATAGAGATCAGTGGAACAGGATAGAAAGCCCATAAATAAACCCAAGCACCTATGGTCAACTAATCTATGACAAAAAGTCAAGAGCATACAATGGAGGAAAGACAGTCTCTTCAATAAATGTTGTTGGGAAAACTGGACAGGTGCACGTAAAAGAATGAAATTAGAACACTCTCTAACAACATACATAATAGTAAACTCAAAATGAATTAAAGACCTAAATATAAGGCTGGAAACTATAAAACTCCTAGAGGAGAACATAGGAAGAACACTCTCTGACATAAAATCTCAGCAACATTCTTATTTGATCTACCTCCTAGAGCATTGAAAATAAAAATAAATAAATGGGACCTAATTAAACTTAAAAGTTTTTTCAACAGCAAATGAAACCCTAAACAAAACAAAAACACAACCCACAGAATGACAGAAAATATTTGCAAATGAAACAACTGTCAAGGGATTAATCTCTAAAATATATAAACACCTCCTGCAGTTCAATATCAAAAAAACAAACAACTCAATCAAAAAATGGGCAGAAGATCTCAATAGACATTTCTCCAGATACATATGGATGGCCAAAAAACACATGAAAAGATGCTAAACATCACTAACTATTTGAGAAGTGTAAGTCAAAACTTCTATGAGGTACCACCTTACACCAGCCAGAAGGGCTATCATCAAGAAGTCTGCAAATAATAATTGCTGAGGAGGGTGTGAAGAAAACGGAGTCCTCTTACATTGTTGGTGGGAATGTACATTGGTGCAAACACTACAGAAAACAGTATGGAGGTTCCTCAAAAAACTGAAAAGAGAACTACATACAATCCAGCAATCCTACACCTGGGCTCCAGAGGAAACCATAATTCAAAAGGATACATGCACCCCAATATCCATTGTAGCACTGTTTACAATTGCCAAGACATGGAAGCAACCTAAATATCCATCAACAGAGGAATGGATAAAGATGTGATACATGTATACAATGGAATATTACTCAGCCATAAAGAAGAATGAAATAGTGGCATTTGCAGCAACTTGGATGGACCTAGAAACTATCACACTAAGTAAAGTTAGACCATGAAAGACAAACATCATATGATATCACTTTATATGAAATCTAAAAAAAAAAAGTGTACAAATGAACTAATTTGCAGAAGAAAAGCAGACTCACAGACTTTTAAAAACTTATAGTTACCAAAGTGGACCGGTGCGGGTGTGGGAGGGATGGACTGGGGGTTTGGGATTGGCATATGCACACTTAGGTATATGAAAGGATTGTCCAAAGGGAAAAAAATAACTCTACCCAGTATTCTGTGATAATCTATGTGGGAAAAGAATCAGAGAGAATGGTTATGTGCATACGTGTGACTGGGTCAATTTGTAGTGGAGCAGAAATTATCACAGCCTTATAAATTAACTACACTTCAATAAAGCTTTTTTAAAAAGAAAAATAGGAAAGAAAAACATTAAGCACAGTTTTGACACCTAATTGCTCTGTGATATTAGAATTTATGAAACTAGGACCCTCACTGTGGCTCAGCTTCCCCATCTACAAGCTGGAGATAATTCCTATTCTACCATGTTGTACAGGGATCAAATGAGGGGATAACCTTTGCAGCACTTACCCAATATACCAACCACAGGTCTGATTTAAACTTTTCCTGTTGAAATATTTTACAATACCCCTTTCACTCAAAAATATTCTGGCTGGAATGACAAATTATAAGGTCACCCTGGCTATAGCTATGTGCACTCTGACAGCTCCTTTATCTAATGATAGGTTAGGAGAAGTCAGGGGCTATTTAGAGGCAGGATCATGGACCTTGAATTCTGCTATCACATCACTGGTATCAAGTCCAATTCTGTTGCAACTGATGACTTAGTCAAGTTGATTATTTGTGTGACCTTGGATGAGTTGCATAACGTCTATTTTTTATTTTAACAGCTTTATTGAGGTATCCTTTAAGTAACATAAAATTCACTCTTTTTTTTATTTTTTTTGTCTTTTGTCTTTTTAGGGGCACATGCATGGCAGATGGAGTTTCCCAGGCTAGGGGTCAAATTGGAGCTGTAGCTGCCGGCCTACGCCACAGCCACAGCAACTCAGGATCCAAGCTGCGTCTGCGACTTACACCACAGCTCATGGCAATGCCAGATCCTTAACCCACAGACCAAGGTTAGGGATCAAACCCACAACCTCATGGCTAATAGTTGGGTTCATTAACCAATAAGCCACAACAGGAACTCCCAATTCACTCATTTTAAGTTTATAATTCAATGATTTTTAGTAAATTTATGGACTTATTCTACTTTCCTGAGTCCAATTTTAGAATATTTGTGTCACTCCCAAAGAAACCTCTTGGCCATTTGAAGTCATTCCTTTTTCCCATTTCCAAACCTAATCACCAAGCCACTTCCTGTTTCTACAGATTTGCCTTTTCCAGGTATTTATCAGAACTTCTTTAAACCTCAGTTTCATTGTTACAGGGGAAGAAGAAGAAAGAAGGAGCAAGAGGAGGAAGAGAAGAAGGAGAAAGAAGAGGAGAAAGTTGACAGGGAAAGGGAGGAGGAAGAAGAGGAGGGGTAGGAGGAGGGAAGGGGGGAGGGGAGGGGGAGAGCAGGAAAGAAGAAAGGGAAGGAGAAGAAAAGAAACAAAATGCTAACTCTCATGTCCTCCTCAGGCTCACTGAATCAAAAACTGGAAGTGGTGTCTTTTTGTGAATTTTAACAGACCCTGCAACATGATTCTGGTGCACTGGCATTTCAAACATATCCAGAAGCAGAGAGGACAGAATAAACAACCTCTACATGAAAAGAGAGCTTTTCAAAAGGATTCTTCAAGCCCCTCCCCAGCTCAGTGCAATCTGGGACTCTAGGGTTGGGCCTGGTGATGTCCTTAGGACTCCTAATGTGCAGGGGATTCTAATGTGCTTGAGTTTTGAGAAACACTCTCTGATCCATTTGCCCTCCAGATATTTGCAGGATGCAGTCTCTCATTTCACTTCTATTTCCACTCAGTTGTTACCTCTGGGCAGAAGGGCTTTGCAGAGTCCTTTTAACTAAAATACATCACATCACCCCTGGCTATCCCCCTGCCATACCATCTCTCTGTCCCTTTATCCCACTTTACTCTCTTTGTGATATTTTCAGCTGCCATTTCATTGTATACTATGGATGTATTTTCATCAGTGAATATGTTCATTGCTCAGTGAATATGTTCATTGAAGCAGCAGCTCCAAATTCCTGTTGCCACTTATGTTCAATGTCTGCCAAGGTAGTACCACATAGGAGGCATTTGATGACTATCTCCTGAATTAAAAAATGAATGTTAATGGGGCAGAGCAGAGATTTTAACCAGGACTACCTTCCCTCCAGACCCAAGCTCCTCACATGATACCATTTGGAATAGTTCATGGCAGCTCTGTTCTAGTTTTGCTTTACTTCCTGAAAGACGATGTAGTTCTGAACCGAAGCAAGCTGTACATTTGGTACAGAGTTTACCAAAGTAGACTGGTTTAGGTCTAGTTAGTAGTTAAGAGTTCTCTCAAGTGGCTCACTTAACAACTCTGAGACTTACTGTCATCAGTAAAACAGGAAAATAATCCCATTCCTGCTTATCTTTCAGATTTGTTGAGATGGATAAATGAAACTTAGATACAACAGTATGTTGTGTATTAAAGCACCATGTAAGGGTAAGTCATAACCATTACAGCAAGGGGAGAAAATAGACAAGATGAAAACAAGGAAACTGAAAAAGAAGAAAAGAAAATTGAAAGACAGTGAAAAGAAAGGGTGACGGAGGAGTTTCCATTATGGCTTGCTGAGCCTGCTGGGTTATGAACCCAACTAGTATCCATGAGGATGCGGGTTCAGTCCCTGCGCTCATTCCAACAGGTTAAGCAATGGTGGAGTTCAAAGACATGGCTGAGATCCTACCTTGCTATAGCTGTGGCTGTGGTTGTAGGCCGGCAACTGCAGCTCCGATTCCACCCATAGTCTGGGAGTTTCATATGCCACAGGTACGGTTCTAAAAAAGAAAAACAAAACAAAACAAAAAAAAAAAAAGGAAAAAGAAGAAGGGTGATGGTGACTGGATAGTCAGATTTCAAAAAGACTTTCTAACGTTCTATGACTTACAGAAAAAGAGAAAATGAAAAAGTGTCACAGTAATATAAGAAGCCATTTGTTTCTGTTTGATGCTTGACAACTTGAATTTAATGTCAGATAATAATATCATTATACTTGCATTATTTATAGAATACATGTTTCATTTTAAACTCTTTAAAAAAAAGAAGCCATTTGTCCAGGAACAAGATTCAGAATTACTTGTGTCTACTAAAAAGACACCACTGTCTTTACCATTTTTATTCTATTTTTTATTTCTATCTTTGGCTACAGCTCCTAGGCCAAGTATTGGGCCTATACCACAACAGGGATGTTGGAGACCATTGAAACTGCTGAACTTTGCAGTAAACAAATTTGGTGCGTGTGCAAAAGCACAACCACTAAGAGACAGTTTTATCATTACCTGCCACCTGATTTTGCTCATTAACCTACGTCACCCTCCCTAATAAAAGGCATGTGGGCTAAAGCCTAGGGGCCTTTATTCTGTGGAACAGAGTGCCTCCTGGTGCTCCACTATCTAACTGTAAAAGTCTTGTGCGTTTTGTTATACTGCGCCGTCCCTCTTTCAGGATCTCCCATTACCATGCAGCACTGGACGCGGCACAGGGACCCGAGCCAGTGAAGTGACAACACTGGATCCTTAACTTGCTGCGCCACAAGAGAACTCCTTTACCGTTTTTAAATATAATTTATTTGTTACATTGCAAACTCTTTCAAGTGTCTCTATAGCTATTTCAGTCTTTTCAAAGCATTTAAAAGCAATTTTGTTACAGCATCATGGAGATCAGGATCCGAGCTCACTATGGCTTCTTGGCCAGTCATAGGCAACTATACACGATCCAAACTGGTAGCAGTTTATTCCCTAGAGAAAATTCAGCCTGGATCAACTGGATAAAAGTCACTGTAATGCCTGAGAATTGAAACTGACTCTTCCTAGTCTATAAGTACAAAATGGTATAGCCTTGAAGAAGCAGTAACATGACTTGTGTGAAAGCCATGAAAGACTGTCCTTATCATGATAAGAATATTTATCCACTGAATATACCCCTTACCCAGCAAAACTTTGGAAAAAAACTTTGGTGAAGTGAGTTCCTATTTTATGGGTACCACATGTAGTCTTACTAATGCAAAACTGAGCAATCTAAGAAGCCTTATACAATTATTGTCTCAGATGTCCTTTATGAGTCTTACAGATGCCAAGAAGCTCAGAGTAATTAACAAGAAATGGATAGAGACAGAGGGAATCAAGGGACTCATTCCAGCAGAGTGGAAATCTTTAGATGGTTATTAAGAAATAAGATAAATGCAATGGCTATTGATGGGGTTGGAGTAAAGATCTTAATGCAGCATTATCAAAAGCTGGGTGGCTCAGTAGGACCCTATGGTGGTTCCCCAACATTAAAGAGCCCAAACCTAGTCAACTCTATGCACCCTCGTTGAAGGAATTTAAAAATACAGAAAGCAAAGACTGCAATGAAAAACCTAGCCTGGAATCACCTGGGCAATAGTCAGGTGTATTAATCAAAGTAAAGACTGACAGAGGGGCCAGGCTCTTCTAGTCTGACATTCAGTCAGGGACCTGAGAATCCAAGGCCATATGCACATGTGTAGATAAAATGATTCTGGGCAGGGAAGTAGGTGGCAGAGAAAACGTAGGCACATAATGGTAGCAACACGCATGGTAGATGAAGCAACACTGACCCACAAGACAGAAAAGAGCACACAGCTTTACAGGAGGTAGGTACAGGTCTAAGCAGAGTGTAGGACAAAGTAAATTCACTTTTAATATGGAGTGGTATTCAGAAGATGAGATTTACTAACTGAAGATTAGAGGGAATACTCTTCTAAGAGGAAAGTCAAGGAAGGGCATCAACCTAGAAAGAAAATGAGGCTCTAACAAAATGGATCAGGCAGTAAATGAGGCTGGATATGCTCTAATGGTTTCAGGTATAGGGTTTGCACCCAGAACCAAGAGGGTCTCTTGACATTTAATATAGATGGAGATCCAGGTGGACTTGGGTCAGTGGACCTTCATCCTAGCTGCTAAGGCTCAAGGCAACACCTGTGGGGACTATATGGACTCCAAACTTATGGAAGTCATCTGGGAAGACTTCTAACATATCAGTGTGGCCCTCATGCCAAGACAGGTGGAAATAAGACATATAATAATGTTGGTATGGATAGAAACTATTCTGAATATCACTCCCATCATCCCCACAAGAGGGAATTGGGCCCCGCTACACGACAACACACAACTGAAATAATACACAAGGTAAAGCCAGTCACTCTGTCTCACTTTAGGCAGTGGATGTTGTGAAATAAAAGACACAGAAGCAAAAGAGGACAAGCCCATGGGCGGAGGTGGAGAGGAGTGACTAGAGGACAGGAGGTATGTGGTTGAGTCATGGGCAGGGGGTAAAGCAGGACCAGCCTAGTTCTGCAAGCATAGCCTTCCGGGCAGCACTTGCCCTCTTTCAGAATCAATGCAGGAGTATATTAAAGGCACAGGTTTGGAGATGGACAGCTGAATTCCAGTACCAGTTTGAGTCTTGAGCAATCAATTTTACCTTCCTACATATCCATTTCCAAAACTGTAAAGAGGTGATAATCACAGTCCCTTACATGGTATTTGCATTTACATGCACAAGTACCTTACAACATGGACATGGTACCTTGTAACACAGGGGACTGTCAATGATGTGAGGACTGTCAATGCCTGCAAAACACTTAAACAGAGTCTGGAGCCTAAGAGAGCATGCAATGCATTAGCTATTATGGCTGTTATTGTTGTAAATAATTCTGTAATCAACAGGGCCATTGGAAAGAGACTAATAAGACCACAACCTCTCTTCCTGCTGCTGCATCTGTAACATGTTAAGATGGAAGGGATCAAAGAGGTGGAAGGGCAAGAAGCCAGTTAAGAGGTCACAGCAATTATAGGTGAGAAGTGCCACCTGAAGTGGCAACAGGAAAGGAAAGAAAGGGAAGAGAAACAGGTAAGACATCAGATACATCTGAGCAGGGAACTGACAACACTTGGCAAATGCCTGGTTGTGGCTGGTAAGAAAAACAAATGATCGGAAGACACAAGGATGTGGTCTGAAAACATGTCCATTTTCACATCAAGGTAACGGTTGAAATGACATTTGGAAATCAATTCTACCTGCTCTAGACTGCGAACTTCCTACCCATCCTCTTGTACCCAGTAGCCCTGGTACTCACAGACATTCAGACCTCCTCCCTTCTCCAACACATCAGTACTCTGGTCCTTTGCCAGAAAACGTTGACTTCACTCACTTTCGCTAAAGGGGACTTTTAACCTACATTCCAAGCAGCTCCTAGCACACAGAGCATCTGATGACTGGCCATCATTCCACCTGGCTGGCTACCTGGCTCCAAAGACCTCCAAGCAGGCCCCCAACTCTATTCCTCCTACTCTTTTAGTTAATCTTTCTACCAGAAGCTTCAGACTAAAGGTAGGAAGGGCAGTTTACGAGCGAGAGGACAGCAACCAAATGAAGCAAGTTATCAAAATGACTAGAGCAGACAGGAGGTCCCTTCTCAACAACACTCCTTCTTCCACACATATCACCCTGCACACCCACTCTCTGAAAAATCCAGTCTCTCTTCTACCCGTATTTAACATGAGGATACTGCCCACCACACACACAAACCACTGGCATCTACCACAGATGGGGACTTCATGTCCCTTGCAGGCAAGGGCATACAGCTAAATATTAGCCCATCTAAATTTTAACTCTATCATTAGCTCCTAAAAAAATCACTTCTTCCATAGGGCCTCAGACCTCTGACTGAATTCAGATGACCTTTCCATTCCTGGTGACCCATGGGGGCAAAACTAGCTGAAGGCACCCCCAATACTCCCTCCTTCGGGCTCTAGAAGAACCCGAGGTTCGGACATCTGGCTGCAGCCCCACACTCCCCCGTGGGCAGGGGCCCCGGGCACTGCTACACTGGGTACTCCACCAGGCCAACAGCTACCTGTTTCCGCCGGTAGACGCTGATTCCCATGCTCTCCACCAGCAGCTCCCAGCCGGCCCCGCGTACCCCGGGCTGCTGGAGCTCAGAGCAGACACTCCTGAACTGCTCCTCAGAGAAGCGGTTGGTTGCGGAAGCCATACTTCCACTGCTCCAGCTCTTCTACCTGCAGGGGAGGCCAGGGACAGGCTTGTGGTGTGTTGGGGGTGGGGGTGGGAGTGGCCCAGCGTGATTGGCAAGAGCCCAAAAAGAGATAGGGTAAAAGGCGGGACTTAAGTGCTGAAAAGGAGCCTAAAGGGAGACAGAGGCAGTGCGAGCCTGTGGGACTAGAGAGATGGCTGGGCTGGGCAAGACCTGAGGGAGGATGGAAAAGAAGTAAAACTAGAGAAACTTTAGACTTGATCTGGGGAAAGATGGAGGGGCTAGGAAATGGGGAGGTTCCTAGATGGAAGGGAAAAGGAAGATAGTGATGTCATCTCAGAAACCACTCCCCAACCTCATATGCTGAAAACTGCTTGGGTGTCTCTCCTTTACTTTTTATGAAGAAGGCTATGCAGATTCTCAGAGCAGTTTGGGGTTTGGTAAAAGTGGGATACGGAATGGGCAAAGCAGAAATGCTTGAAAAATCTCAGGGATCAGATGCTAGAACATTATTTTGTTCTTTCTTTTATGCACTTTAAAACATTTTTCTAAGAAAGTGTCCATGGGATTCCCCAGAAGACCAGAGGAGTCCTTGGCATGAGAAAGGATTAAGAAACCTAATCCATGATGGTAAATTGCCACCTGGCTGGTGAAAGATGATCTAAAAGTTATCATGGTATCCATCCAAGATTTCTGCAGCTTGCATAATACAGATCTTTTTACTTTTCAAAACCTTTTTGTTCCCTCAAGTCCCTTTGGCATTCCTCCTATATTTCTTACTACCAGACTATACTTAGGTTTGAGTAGAGCAGAAAATCTAAACATCGATCCATGTAACACCACATGGGAACCAGTAAACGGTGGAAAGCCATGTTTTCTAATCTGTAAAGTGGGCTAAGAATTGTGAAAAAATTTAGAATTGAGAAAGTGACCACATAAAATAAACAGAGAACATGTTTACACAGTGCCTATCAAAATAAATGTTCATAAAAACTTCCACTTGTTTTACATTTCTATTCTGAGATGTTTGTTGTCCTTCTGCACTTGAAAGACATGAAGTCGATGGCAAACGCTACATTTATGCCAGTTTCCAAGAAGAAACTAAGATCAGACTTGGCAGCATAGATAAGTTTCTACTTTACGCAATTTGGTGCTGGTTCTGTTCTGCTTTATGAGGATGGTAGGAGGGATGTGGTTTTTACCTACACCAAATGCACAAGAGATTAGACTACTGTGTTTATAAAGACTTTTAAGATCTCTCTTTATAAAAACCTTTAAACTAAAATTCAGCCACTTAAGAAAGCAATCTCGTAAAAAAAATTGGCTAGGATGTATTTTCAAATATGATCAAGGAATACCATTTTAGAGTCGTGCTTTGATGAAGCTGCACACTTATCTCTATACACTCTACATAGCAAAATATTAATGATGACAGCGTGGGACTGCATGCAATTGTAAGTACATGACGCAAAATAAAAGATATAAGGCAGGAAATTTGTATTTATTAGCACATGTTTAAAAGTATAGTAAACTCAGAAAGTACATTGAGATTTACAACCATGTTTATCTTATTAAAGCTAGTGAAGAAAAGAGTCATCATTTTCATATTTTGTGGCAGAAGTCTGGAAAATGTTTGGAAAGGCATCTATAAAGACCTGTTCTCCTTCAGACTAATTTAATAGGCCAGTCTCTTTTGTGAAAAACCCGCTCTAGACGAACTTCCAGCAACATGGCAGGTGGTGAGGAAAGGAATAATATTATTAAGGGTTCCTAAAGTCTAATAGGCAAAAGCTCTAAGGGCTGGAGTTGGGGTTCTAATACTTTCTCATGGGCTAAAGACATGGTGCTGGGCCATAGCTAGTGGGAAGCTGGACGAGGGACTCCCTCAAAGAGCTTGGACCCTCGAAGGATCCTTCCTTCCATTCCAAGGAAGCCAAATAGCCCCAGCCTGGACCAAGGAGCCCGCAAGGAAGTTCATGCTTCTCCTGAAGTTTTAGGGAAAAAAAGGAAAAAAAAGCAACCAGAAGAAAACAATCCCAAGCCTGTGCCAGAGATGAATTTAAATTGATATTACCTTCACTGTATGGGGCCCACAGGAGGCCAATGAACATGAAGTCTGATTCAGAACCACTGAAACTTACGGGACCTGCTAAAAATCAAAACCAGTGGCACTTTCACAATTAGGAAACTTGGAATTACCCAAGAGAAAACAACACCCTCAGAAGGTGCATGTACACAGAGGGAGTTACAAAGACCTGAAAAAACAACTCACCACTTGAGAGAGTTAGTAGATGTACAAACAGGATTACCAAGACCCAAGAACCATGATAACAGGCCAAAATGAGTGTAAATATTCAACATGTATTTGTGATCATTTATGAGGTAAAAGAAAGTCTAGTAATGGAACACTAAGCAAAAGATAAATGAATTCAGAAAAGAACCAAACCACCTTCTACAAATGAAAACTGTAATGATCACTAAAATTAGAAATGTAAAATAGGAAATAAAATTGTTGTCCTACCACAGTTCAGGAGGGGAATAAGGTAGCTTTGAGGAGAGTCCCAAGAAATCAAAACAGAAGTATGAAGACATGAAAAATATGAAAGAAATTGAAGCATGAAGGTACATTGAAGAGTTAAAACATTTCTGACTGGAGTTCTGCAAGAAGAGAACAGAGAGGTTAGGAGGTGAGATGGATGGATGAGGAGGAAACAGATAAATGGACATACGGAAATAAAGTGGAACTAAAATTCCAAATAGCAACCCCCCCCCCAAAAAAAAAACCCCAGAAGGGCAAAGTCAGAGTTTTGTAGAAGGCAATTAAAACATATTGATTAATTTAGTCTCTCGTGCATGTTAAAATTTAATGAAATGAATTCCTAAAACTCAGTAATAAGAAAAACAATCCAATAATAATGGGCAAAAGATTTAAACAGACATTTCTTTAAAGAATATATACTGGTGGCAAATAAGAACATGAAAAGATACTGAACATCTTTAGTCATTGGGGTAATATTAATTATAATCACAATGAAGTATAAATATGCACTAAAGTTGGAAAAATTAAATCGATTGACCAAAGCAAGTGTTCGAAAGGATGTAAAAGCATAAAACAAATCTCATGCATTGCTATGGGAATGCAAAGTGTATAAACGCTTTGGGAAACTGTTTGACAGTTTCTTAACTAAACATACACCCACCACGCAATCTAGCCATTCCATTCCTAAGTACCCAAGAGGAAAAAAAAATAGCATTGCTCATATTTAAAATGTTCATAACATCTTAATTTGTAATAGCCAAAGACTGGAAATAACTTAATACCCTTTAATGAGTGAATTGATGAAACAAACTGTGATATATCCATCGGTGAATTACTAGTCCACAATAAACTTTTAAGGATTAAAATTTGTGTATGTGGGTGTGTGTGCCTATGTATGTCGTGTGTGTGTGTGTGTGTGACACATGCAATAAAGCATAAGTCATTCTATTTAGTGGTGAAGTAGCATGCTACCTACAATTAACACTCAAGTTATTCAGCTAAAAAAAAACTGTAAATTATAGACAATTGAAAGTGACAAAATATAAACAACTGATGAATTTAGATCCGGGTAGTAATATTTTCTGTTCTTTTCTTTCAACTATTAGAACCACAGCAGAGAACTGTCTTGCTAAGGGAACCCAGCCACAGTCAGGAAGCTGGGGCATTGAGGAAGTGGCCACCAGGACCATATATCATGCCAGTTAAATGGGTGCCTCCCTGGGCACTTATCTCAGTTCTCAATGTACAAATGCATCTTACTGGGAACCTAAGTCATGTCTGACTCTAGTACAAAATAGTTTGCAAAAGTGTAAGTGTTCAAGTAGTAAACTAGAAAGCTCTTGGGACAGACACTGAGTGAGACAGTCCATTAACTACCTGCACCAGAGCCAGACCTAGTACACAGTGTTTCCTGAAATTATTTAAGGACTTAAACCATTTCTCTTAAGAAATATCTTGAGAGAAAGTGGTCCAGGGAACATGGTTTTGTAAATTCTGACCCCACTTCTCATTGATGAGGAAGGAAACTTCCTCAGATGCTCAGAGTAGCAGTGGTCCTTACCAACAGAGTATCGCTGGGCTTACCAAGCCACAAAAGTTTCCCCAGGTTGTGAGACCAGACATGCTGGGTTCAGACTTCACCTCTCCCCCTTGCAGTTAACTGTGTGACCACTGGCCAGTTCCCTAACTTTTCTGAACTTCAGTTTCCTCATATTTCACACCAGGATGATCCCCCTTTACAGGGTTAAGTGAGGGCCACTGTGAAGGTAAAGTGCCTAGTACAAGGTAGACAAGCAATTATAGTATTTCCTTCCTTCCCTCCTCACCCTCACTCCAGATCCTAGGTGAGTGCAACTGGAAAAAGGCAGAGGATAAATGATGCTTCCTGAAGGGTCAAGGCTGAGGACAGACACATGGAGGGATGCTGTAGAACTTGGCCTCTGAGCCCTGTGAATGTGTGTTAGAGAACATGGAGTCATATTTAAAGAAGCTCGAACACATGAAAAGATGTTCAACATCACTAATTGTTAGAGAAATGCAAATCAAAACTACTAAGAGTAACATGAGAGTCTCTAGTTCCATCCGTGTTCCTGCAAATAGCATTATTTTGTTCTTTTATGTCTGAGTAGTATTCAGTTATGTCTATGTACCAAATCTTCTCTTTTTTGGGGGGTGGGGATGCACCCAAAGCATATGGAATTTCCCAGGCTAGGGGTCTAATTGTAGCTAGAGCTGCCAGCCTACACCACAGCTACAGAATCGCAGGATCTGAGCCACATCTGTGACCTACGCCACAGCTCACAGCAATGCCAGATCCTTAATGCAACAGAGCAAGGCCATGGATCGAACATGCATTCTCATGGATACTAGGCAGATTCATTTCCACTGTGCCACAGTGGGAACTCCCCACATCTTCTTAATCCATTCTTCTGTCGTTGGACATTTAGGTTGTTTCCATGTCTTTGTTATTGGGAATAGTGCTGCAATGAACATAGGGGTGCATGTATCTTTTTCAGTGAAAGTTTTGTACAGATGTATGCTCAGGAGTGGGAAGGTTGGAACATACGGTAGTTCTGTATTTAGTTTTCTGAAGGACCCAAATACTGTTTTACATAGTGGTTGTACCAATTTACATTCCCAGCAACAATGTAGGAGGGTTCTCTTTCTTCCGCACCCTCTCCGGCATTTGTTATTTGTAGACTTAATAAACTGGCTGTTCTGACTGGTGTGAAGTGGTACCTCATTGTAGTTTTGATTTGCATTCCTATAATAATTAGTGATGTTGAGCATTTTTTCATGTGCCTGTTGGCCATCCATATGTTTTCTTTGGAGAGATGTCTATTCATGTCTTCTGCCCATTTTTCAATCAGGTTGTTTGTTTTTTTGCAGTGGAGTTTTATGAGTTGTTTGTTTGTTTTGGAGATTGAGCCCTTGTCTGTTGCATCACTGGAAACTATTTTTCCCATTCCATACATTGTCTTTTCATTTTTTGTTTTTCGTTTTATGGTTTCCTTTGCTGTGTAAAAGCTTGTAAATTTGATTAAGTCCCATTGGATTATTTTTCTTTTTATTTCTTTTGCTTTGAAGTCTGACCTAGGAAAACCTTTGTATGGTTAATATCAAAGAATGTTTTGCCTATGTTTTCTTCTAGAAGTGTTCTAAAGAATAAATTCTTTAGCCATTTTGAATTTATTTTTGTGTATGGTGTGAGGATGTCTTGAAAACCTGAAAGACTTCCTGCTAAAATCTGGAATAAGACAAGGATCCCCACTCTCACCACTTTTATTCAACATAGTATTAGAAGTTCTAGCCACAGCAATAACACAAACAAAAGAAATAAAAGATATCCAAATTGGAAGAGTAGAGGTAAAATTATCACACTATGCAGACGACATGATACTATATATAGAAAACTCTAAGGACTCCACACAAAAATACTCAAACTAATCAATGAATTCCTCAAAGTAGCAGGATTCAAGATTAACATTCAGAAATCGGTTGCATTTCTGCATGCTAACAATGAAATATTAGAAAATGAATATAAAAATGCAATACCTTTTAAAATCACACCCCCCAAAATTAAATACCTAGGAATGAACCTGACCAAGAAGGAGGAAGACTTCTACGCTGAGAGCTATAAAACATTAATCAAGATAATTAAAGAGGATTCAAAGAAATGCAATAATATTCCATGCTCCTGGATTGGAAGAATTAACATCATTAAAATGGCCATACTTCCAAAGTAATCTGCAGATTCAATGCAATCCCTGTCAAATTATCCATGAAATGTTTCACAGAGCTAGAACAAACAATGCAAAAAATTGTATGGAACCGTAAAAGACCCAGAATTGCCAAAGCAGTCCTGAGGGAAAAAAAAAGAAGCCACAGGAGGCATGACTTTCCCAGACTTCAGATAATATTACAAAGCTACAGTAATCAAGACAGTGTGGTGCTGGTACCAAAATAGATATACAGACCAATGGTACAGAATAGAGAACCCAGAAATAAACCTTGACACCTATGGTCAATTAATCTTCAATAAGGGAGGCAAGTGTACAAAATGAGGATAAGAATCTTTTCAGTGATTGAGACTGGGACAATTGGTCAGCTGCATGTAAATCAGTGGAACTAGAGCAAGTGCCTTTTTAAAACTTCAGTAATTTAACATGCTCCAAAATGACTGATTTTTTATAATCCACTGCAATGTGAACTCCAGGATAGTAGGGAATTTTGTCTATTTTATTTAATGCAATCTTTCTAATACATAGAACATAGTGATAACTCAGCAAACATTGTGAACAAATGAAAGAAAACAATCTTAAAACAGTATAGCTATGTATCTGCAGCCTGACACCCATTTCAGTGTTTTAACAGGGGCTTGGCTGTACCCATGACATCATTCTTGCTCTCACCTTCCTTCCATTCAACCTATCAAGGAGTGTTTGGTTTACTGACAACTAGAGGCAGCTCTCTGATTTAGAGTCAGAATCCACTCTGACCTTAAAGAATCCAGTGGAAAAACCAAAAGGATGAGATGAGGCCACAGATGTTCCTGGGAACACTTCAGAATGCACAGAAGAAAGGGCCAGGGACTGTCATGGAAAGACACAATGAAAGCCTCTGCTTTTGATCACAAGGAGCAGAATGGAAGGATAATCGCTTCTCTTTAGAACTTAAATTCTGTTACTTCAGTCGATCTTCACTTTCTTTCTTAAAAACCCTGTTATCATAACCATGTTCAGAGTTGATACCCCCATTGAAACTTCCATTGACAGAGGGTACAATTGTGCCACTTCTCACAAAAGGATACTCGTGCCTAGGGCTTCTTTAGGATTTGGATCATTCAAAATTTTTGGTCGCCTTTGACTAAGAAGGGAGGGGCATAGTCAGGGTCCTCATTCTGCCAAACTCAGTCAGACATCCTGAAAGGTTTTCCAACATTGGGAATTTGACAAGATCCCAAGCACATTTGGCTTGGGCTCCCCTCTCCCCCGTAATTGCTGAGCCCAAACAGAAAATGTAAACCATCTGCTTCAGGGTCATTTTCCCAAAATTCATCCAAATTTTCCTTGGTGAGAGTTTTTGACGTCTTTGTCTTCGTGGACCTAACACCTTTCTTCTCACATTTTATTTCTTGGAACTAGGAAGCAGACCGAGCCACAAGTAACAGGACTCAGTTTCAGGCTCAAGACATAATCTCTAGAATCAGGTGCTGGGGGTCGTGGGTCAAGATTCTCACTTCCAGAATTAATGCTGTGACACATCTGAGTGGGGGCGGGGGGATTAAAACAGTCTCTAGAACAAATGTGTCTTTACAAGGCCAGGGAGCACAGCCAACTGAGGACAGATTCCTCTGCACCGCATACCCAGCAGCACCTGGAACCCAGCACCTCTCCTAGTTCTATGGTGAGAAAGTTGGAATCAGAGATTTCACTTATTCCTGCTGTTTGGTGGTTGGTTATGTTGTAAACATTGGACTTGGAACACAAGAAGACTCATAATTTCAACTGAAGACCTTTTAATAAGATCCTGAACCTCAAAGGGAGACAAAAATGGGTCAAAGTAATGACTCCATACTTAACTAGTTTTGTGAGCATTATAAAGTTCTTTAACATCTATGGACTTGTTTTTCATTGTAAATCAAGATAGTAAAAACTTCCTGGCTAATTTATTAGATATATATCTTAGGGGAGATCATAGAATTTCAAACAATGCCTGACATTTGGAAAGCACTCTGTTATTGATGGCTTTGTATATATAACCGTGTCATTGAAAAGTAAGTCACATACCATACAATTTGTGCATTTAAACTGTGTACTTCTGTGGCTTTTGGTATACTCACAGATTTGTACGACCACCACTACAGCAACTTTTGGGATATTTTATCACCATAAAAAGAAACACCATACCTATTAGCAGTCACTCCCTCTTACCTCCTAATCCTAGGCAATCCATGATCTATTTTTTGTCTCTATGGATTTGCTTATTCTGAACATTTCATGTAAAAGGAATGATACAATGTATGGTCTTTTATGAATGACTTCCATCACTTGGCATAATATTTTCATGGTTCCTCCATGACTTAACGTGTATCAATATATCATCTAAATATACATAATTTGAAAACATATTCTCCCATTCTATGGGGTATTTTCAATTTCTTGATATCTTTTGAAACAGAAAATTTATTAATTTTGAGGAAGTCCAATTTGCCTCTTTTTTTTCTTTTTTTCCTTGGGCTGCGGTGTCACATCTAAGAAATCACTGTGAAATCCAGTGTCATCGAGATTTCCCCCCATATTTATTTATAAACATTTTACAGTTTTTGATCCATTTTTTGAAATTTTTGTATAAGCGTGAGGTAGGAATCAACTCATTCTTTTGTATGTGGATATCCAGTTGTCCTTGCACTGTCTGTTGAAAAGATTTGACTTTCCCCATTGAATTTTTTGACACCTCCTTTGGAAAATCAATTGTTCATATATGAGAATGTTCATTTCTGACTCTCAGTTGTGATCCATGTTTACCCTCTTGTCAATACCACAATGTCCTGATTAATGTCCATTTATAGTAAGTGTGGAAATCAGAATCTGTGAATCGTCCAAATTTGTTTTTTTAAGATTATTTTTCTGTATTCAAAGTTACATCATCTGCAAACAGCTAATTTAACTTCTTCCTTTCCAATCTGTGTGCCTTTTATCTATTTTCCTTGCCTAATTGCCCTGATCAGAACCTGCAGTGCAATTTTTGAATAGAAATGTCAAGAGCAGACAACCTTGTCTGGTTCTTGATCTAGAGGGAAAAGAACATTTGACCATTAAGAATGATGTTAGCAGCTGGTCTTTATCAGGTTGATGAAGTTCCCGTCCATTCCTAGTTTGTGGGTTGTATTTATCGTAAAAAAAAAAAATGGTATTTTAATTACACAAAAAATGCAACTGTTCTGTTTTCCCCATTTTTTCTTTTCCTTTTTGCCTTTTTTGATTCCTTTCCAAAGCCTGCTACAACACCAGAATGGCATCAGGAAAGAGGAAGCCACAGGCTGCTGTTGCCTCCATTCCCTGAAGTGCCTTATGAGCAGCATCTGCCACCTCCTCACTCCTGTCTGCACTCCTGACCCAGTGGTGCCCTTGTTGCTCTGGCACAAGCTGCATCCCTCCCACTTTGCTTTTCTGGCCTAGTGTCTCCTGGTTCTGGGTCCCTGGCTTCCTGTCACTCTTCTTCAGGGTTAAGATCCACATTCTGTCTTTTCCAGGTGTCCTAGACTGCTTTGGCAGCTACTGGTGTTTGGAAAGCAAAAGGCTATTTTCCAGATGGTAGAGTTTCCTTTTCACTCCTATGCCCAGTTCAGCTCCACAAATATTTTATGAGAACTGTTTACTGCCAGGCTTGTTTGATTCTGATAGTATAATAACCCTGTGATGTTTTGTGGTTTGGTCCCATCTTTCAGAACAGAAAACAGAGGCTCCATATGACTCATTTTTCCGAGGTTGCATACATAGTAAGTGACAGATCCAGAACTGATTAAAAATTGGCCTGCTTAGGGGAAAATGGATGAACAATCATAGAGTCAGAATTGCTAAGACTGAACTCAGGGTACCAACTGCTGTATTGGAAGCGCCAGGAAGAGCTAGGAAAATGTTACATCTCATTTGAAATGTAAGGCTTCTATTTTTCTGTCTTTTGCCAATTTGTCCATCCACATTTTCCAAAAAACAAAAACTCATCCCAAGACACACGGAATCATGTCACGGACTTTCTGTTGTTGTGCCTTTCCATAGGCTTGTATCTCCACCTGTCTTCTACTCAACTGTCAACTTCTAGATGCCTGAACAACTCCTAAGACTCCTTCAAGACCCAGTAAAGGAATAACTTCCCCTGGAAAATCTTTTGGATCCAGCCCAAGCTGTGCTCCATCGTATTACATACCCACCTATATCACAGTACTCCCTACTTTTATGTCCTTCCCCTCCTCCCCCAGAACCAATCACCAATAAGCCATAAATACCTTGAAGGCAATGGCCATTGTTAGTTGGCACCTGTCACCCAGGACTCAGGATCACTCCTAGCCCAATATTTCTTGAATAACTTAATCAGTCTTCAGAATGGCTCTCACTGACCAATGCCCTCTCTAGTATGAGATTTAAACCATCTCTCTACCAAAGTAGATGAAGGGCTGGGTGAGTTTCCTGTTTCCTTTCATTGTGCAGAATATGAATCCTAAACCCCAGGCTGAAGCCTGTGATATTTGAAATTAAAACAATAAAACCTCCATTCTGTTCTGCAAAGCACAATTCACAGTCACCAGGTCAGCATGAGGGAGATCTTATGAAATATTGTATGCCAAAGGAAGACACCAAGAGACTCATTTCAATTCAGGGCAAGAACATCCTAATGTTCTTGGGGACTCCTCAACATCCATGGATACAAAGTCTGTGCCAGAGACCATATTTAGTTTGAAAAATACAAGCCATTCATGTCTTCAGCTATTAAATAAAGTAATCATTTCACTTCTGACTCAATGCCAACTCAGTGAAAAGAAGCCAGCTGAAAGAAAGAAGCTTTCTGGACTCTTTGCAACAACTCTGAGAGCAAAGATTTTCAGCAGCCACCGTTTGCTTTCTTCTCAAAGAGAAGGCTCGGAGGTCAGACCCAGGATGACAAAGCCTTATAGCCCCTAAAAGGCCCTTGCCAATTTCCCTCCAAGCAAAGCCCTGGCATCTTTTAGGCTGAAGGCACATGTTATTTTCATTTAAGCTGAACCTCTGGGTATTTTTTCCCCTGGGCTTTCTGATAACTCTGCTTACACAATGTGGTTTTAAATAATATTACTCCCGGTCATTTATCTAAAAAAGCATGCTGTAATCTGTAAAGTCCACCCTCCTTACATTTTTCACCTTCTGTAAAATAGGAAGTTTAGCCAACTTTATTTGTTCCTCCAATTTCCAATATTTAATAGAAAGGGAAATTATCAGGTATATTTAATACAAGTGATTTCAAATAATTTCAAATGGGATAACACTAATTTTAAGCTGATTTAAATATTATAAATGAAAAATTACTTTCATAGGAAATATTAAACTTTCAAGCAGTGCTATGGATAAGCATTTTAAAGAAAAAGTTGTTCAAGAGACTATTTTGCAAGAGTGTGAACCTCGGTTCCAGGTTTGGTGTCTTCTGCACCTGAGGACTTCTCTTCCTCACTGTGGCAATGAGGACCCACCACAATTTTGTGCTGTTCTTATCTCTGCATTCTTGTGGTTGGAGCCAAGTCTGAGCTGAAAGTTGAGTTAAGGAGATAGGGCAAGGAGCCCAGTCTTTCCCCTCCTTGTAAAAATGCCTGCAACTGAGTGATAGCTGTGCAGGATTCATCCTGGAGTTTCAAGCTTGTGGGTCAGCTAATGTGATATGCTGTCACTCCTGCTTCTCTGATCCCCATTTCCCTAGAAGAACCAAGGAGAAAGGGCTTCCTTTTCCACTGTGTCCCTCCATCCACCTTCCATGACAAGGCATGCATTGCTTTGGGAAGCTGCCAAATTTCTGGTGTGGGACTTGAACCCTTGCCCTCCAGGCAAAGGTATGGAAGCTACCAGCTGAATGACACAGACCTATTTCCTGAGTCAGTGACTAAACAGGGCCAAAGTATGCGAGGCATTTCTTCCCCTACATGCTGCCCCTTCACCTCATCTGGTTTTGGCATGGCTGCTGGTTCAGCCTGAGGTGCCCTCCCCTAGGAGCAGCTGCTGGACCACTGCCAAGACTGCAGAGCTGTTTGTCAGCTTGTTTTTGCATTTCTTCATGTTTGGTTTTCCTACCTTGAAAATAACAAGATTAAAAACTCATTTTAATAATGTTTTTTGACCCTTTTTTTCTTTCTCCTTTCTAAGAGATGTCTTATTTTTAATAGGAGTCATGAATACATGACAGAGTGAACAAATTTACATTTCCCTAGGTTTTCAGTCCTTCCACACCCAATGTAGTGGATATGAATAAGCTCACATTCTGGAATGGAGATACAGATATCAAAGATGTCAATGAAGAGAAGACAGGAAAAAGTAATAGCTCTGGCTAATCCACATATTTAGTCTTCTGATATGACAAGATTTTAAGAATACAGGACAACATGGAAAGAACAATCACTCTAATCTTAAGATCACAGTCACATAAAAATGGACACTAAATGAGCAAACACTGGCAAGCTTCATAAGGAACTAAAGCAGAATGTAATCTTTTTGTTAAACTTCTTTTAATTTTGCTATATTATTGTTGAAATGATGTCTCTTTTTAATGAGGAGGGAAGTAAAACATGTAACAAATAATGAGCTCACACATAACAGCCCTGCTCCATTGAGGTTTAGTATGTTAATAAGTGGATATAAAACTAATCTTCAATCTGTCATTCCCTTTTTTTTTTCCCTTTTGTCTCTTGCCAAGCATGACTCTTTTCAATCACTCTACCAAGAATTTTTACTGCCCTCATGGGGAGAAGTGACAACGACCATTGCTACAGAGAAAGTGATAGGGTTGTGAATTCTCAAAGGCGTGGCAAGATGCTAGCATTTATTCTGCAGTTTATGCCCGATCAGATGAGGTGAGAAGGTCTTACTGACATAGGTAAATGGCCTGGGCTTGCTGACCTCTAGGCCAGGAGAAGCCAATTGCAATAATTCCATCATCTGCCCCAGACTCTGTCTGCAGTTTTCCTAGGTCAGCCTTAGCACATGAAGTTAAGTCTTGACCTTGGTTGCATAAGTTCCATTGGAAATATTGGCCGTTTGACCTATTTTGTCAAAGTGCCTACCTCACCTCAATCGTGGTGCTCACTCTGAAGATCCAAGGCAGGAGAAGAATCGAATCCCAACCCCCCACAATGTATACTGATATGTAGCTGTTACAAGAAACCATAACATTCCAAAATGCCTGGGCTCAAATCTTGGCTGTCATTTGTAATCTTGGACTAATGACTTAACATCTCTGAGCATCATTTTCCTTCTTTGTAACATGAGGAAAGTACTTTAACCACATAAAGCATGATTGTTGTGAAGATGAAATGAAATGTTTGTTAAGTGTTCCCATGGTACACAGAACACTTAGATGTAGCAGCAAGAACAGGGAACCTGGAATCAGATTCCTTCCATTCTGGTAGTGGAATGACTTTGACAAGGACTAAGCACATCAGAATCTATGGCCACATCTGTAAAACATGGATAGTGACACTCACCCCACAGGGTCCCAGAATGGTCCACTTTAATAAATACAGGAATATGTTTGATGAATACTAGGGGCTGAGTAAATCATGGCTGAATCAGGACATGGTTTTGTTCCTTACCCAGCTTGTCTCTTTTAGGCTTAGGTTTGCAGCTAAAGGAGAAAGCAACCCACCCTCTCCTATGCCACTTGCAGCAAAGAGCAGCAGGACAGGGAGCCAAAGCATGAGCCTGATTTTGGCAGGTTCTGGACAAGGAGTATGATCACAAGACCACCGTGCAGAACTTTTAACAACTGAACGTGCAAATTGGGCTATTCAAGCTGGAATGTCACCCAAGTGTGTTTTGGAACCACAGCGACCACATCACAGCTAGACTGGGGCAGTGAAACTCTCCAGCCAGAGTTCTTTCATTTAAAAGTGTGAGTCATCAGACAAGCAACCCTCTCCATCCAGGTGCTATTTTCATATTACACATAACATCTACTTCTTTGGCAGCTGAGCCAGGCAAAATGCCAAGGAGGAATGGTTCTGGGCTTGGGGATATCTCAGAGAGCAATATATCAGTGGTTTAAGTAAGGTACTTAGGAAGTATCACAAACTCTCTAGGATTCAGTTTTCTCATGCATGAAAAAGGGAAGTAATAGGAAATGCTACATAGGTTGTTGTTATCAAGACCAAATGTGTTGAGTGAAAAGTGCTCAGAGGAGAGCATGGCACATGTAAGAGCTAAATGAGTGTGTTTGCTATTAAGGTAATGATTATTGATTAAGGCACTTGGGACTTTCAAAAAGCATCACATTCTCCCCTCTGCTCCAATAACCTTATATTCTTTTTTTCTAAGTTGAACTAGTTGATTTACAGTGTTGTGCTATTTTCTGCATATAGCAAACTGATTCAGTAATACATATATGTGTGTGTGTGTGTGTGTGTGTGTGTGTGTGTGTGTGTGTATATATATATATGTACATTATCAGATTTTTCCCTTAAAGAGTATTACAAGATATTGATAACCAATAAAGACATTGGGTGATTATTACAAGATATTCCCTGTGCTATACAGTAGGTCTTTATTGGTTATCTATTTTATATATG
The DNA here is from genome assembly GCA_004024745.2 of Catagonus wagneri. NCBI lineage: Eukaryota > Metazoa > Chordata > Mammalia > Artiodactyla > Tayassuidae > Catagonus > Catagonus wagneri. The sequence goes on from PVHT020001179.1 coordinate 4,220,249, forward strand.
GCTGTGTGTATACATTAATCCCAAACCCCTAATTTATCCCTCCCCCTTTTTCCCTTTGATGACCATAAGTTTCTTTTCTATGACTGTGAGTTTTTTTCTGTCTCTTAGATCGATTTTTGGTATCATTTTTTTTTTAGGTTGTACTTACAAGTGACCTCATATGGTTGTGCCTTTCTCTTTCTGACTTACTTCACTTAGTATGATAATTTCAAAGTCCATCCATGTTGCTAAGCTTGCATTATTTTATTCTTTTTATGGCTGAGTATGTATATATGTGTGTATATATATAGAGAGAGCATCTTCTTTAATTATTCTTCTGTTGATGGACATCTGTTACATGTCCACATCTTTGTCTTACCTGTTGTAAATAGTGCTACCATGAACACCAAGGTGCATATATCTTTTTGAATTAGAGTTTTAACCAGATATAGGCTCACGGGTTCTATTGCTGGGTCATATGGCAACTCTGTTTTTAGTTTTTTTAGATAACTTCATACTGTTCTCCACAGTGGCTGCCCTATTTACATTCCCACCAACTATATAGGAAATTTCCCTTTGCTCTACACTTTGTCCAACATTTATTATTTCCACACTTGTTTTTGGCCATACCCATGGCATATACAATCTGGGGGCTTGTATTTGTACACTTTTTAACCATGGTCATTCTGATTGGTGTGGGGTGGTATTTCATTGTAGTTTTGACTTACATTTTCTAATAATTAGCAATACGAAGCATATTTTTCTGTATATATTGGCCATCTCTATGTCTTCTTTGGAGCAATGTCTACTTAGGTCTTCTGGCTCGTTTTTGATTGAGTTGTTTGGGTTTTTTTTTGTTTGTTTGTTTGCTTTTGAGTTGTATGAGTTGTTTGTATATTTTGGAAATTAAGCCCTTATAGGTTGCATCATTTAAAAATATTTTTCCAACCTGTAGGTTGTATTTTTGTTTTGTTTATGGTTTCCTTTTTTGTGCAAAAGCTTGTAAGTTTGATTAGGTCCCATTTGTTTATATTTTCTTTTGTTTCTGTTGCCTTGATAGATTGACCTAAGAAAACACTGGTACAATTTATGTCAAAGAATGTTTTGCCTACAGTATCTTCTAGGAATTTTATAGTGTCTTGTCTTATATATGTCTTTAAACCATTTTGAGTTTATTTTTGTGTATGGTGTGAAAGTGTTGTCTTTTTTTTTTTTTTTTGGCTTTTTGCCTTTATCTAGAGCCGCACCTGCAGCATATGGAGGTTCCCAGGCTAGGAGTCTAACAGGAGCTGTAGCTGCCGGCCTTCGCCACAGCCACAGAAACGCGGGATCTGAGCCGCATCTGCAAACTATACCACAGCTCATGGCAACGCCAGATCCTTAACCCACTGAGCAAGGCCAAGGATCAAACCCGCAACCTCACGGTTTCTAGTCGGATTCATTAACCACTGAGCCACGAAGGGAACTCCATGAAAGTGTTTTCTGACTTCACTGATTTATATCCGCTGTCCAACTTTCTCAGAACTTCTTGCTAAGGAGACTATCTTTTCCCAATTGTATATTTTTGCCCCCTTTGTCAAAGACTAATTGACCTTATTTGCGGGCTCTATATTCTGTTACATGGATATATATGACTGTTTTGGGACCATACTGGACAGTTTTGATTACTGTAGCTTTGTAGTATTGTCTGAGGTCTGGAAGTGTTATGTCTGCAGCTTTATTCCTTTTTTCCAAGGGGTTGTTTTGGTAATTCTGGGTCTTTTATGATTCCGTATAAATTTTTGGATTATATGTTCTAGTTCTGTGAAAAGTAGCATGAGTAATTTGACAGGTCACATTAAATCTGTGGATTGCTTTGGGTACTATGGATATTTTAACAGTATTAAATTCTTCCAATCCAAGAGCATGGAATATTTTTCCATTTTTTAAATTCTCTTCAATTTGATAGTGGACTGTAATTTTCTTTTGATACTAGGGCAATATCCAGAGAATGACTTTGGGAGTGTTTCCTCCTTTTCAATCTCTTGAGAAAGAGTGGCATAATTTCTTCTTTGTGTTTTTGGTAGAAAACCCCAGTGAAGTCATCTGGTCCTGGACTTTTGTTTGCAGAGTGTTATTTTTATATTATTACTACAGATTCTATTTCACTTCTAGTGATTAGTCTGTTCAAATAATCTATTCAGTCAATTCAATTTTTGTAGAATGTGTGTTTCTAGAAAATTATCCACACCTTCTAGGTTGTCCAGTGTGTTGGCATATAATAGTTCACAGCACTTTCTTATGTTTTTTATGTATTTCTATTGTATTAATTGTTATTCCTCCTTTTTCATTTCTTATTTTGTTTATTTGGGTCCTTTTCCTTTTCTTTTTGGTGGATCTGACAAGACGCTTTTCAAATTTGTTTACACTTTCAAAAAAATCAACTTTTGGTTTTATTGAATTTTTAAATTGTTTTCCAGTCTCTATTTTGTTTATTTGCTCTCTGATCTTTATTATTTCCACCCTTCTCCTAACTTAAGATTTTGTTTTTTCTTCTTTTCTAACTCTTTTAGGAGATAGGTTAGGATTTTTACCTGAAAATGTTCTTGTTTTTTGAGAAAGGCCTATATCATTATGAACTTCCCTCTCAGAACTGCTTTTGCTGTATCCTATAGATTTTGTATATTTGTTTTCATTGTCATTTGTCTCAAGGTATTGTTTTTATTATTTTTTAATTTATTTTTATTTTTTGTCTTTTTGCCTTTTATCTAGAGCTGCACCCATGGCATATGGAGGTTCCCAGGCTAGGGGTCTAACAGGAGCTGTAGCTGCTGGCCTTCGCCACAGCCACAGCAACGCGGGATCCAAGCCACATCTGCAACCTACACCACAGCTCACAGCAACGCCGGATCCTTAACCCACTGAGCAAGGCCAGGGATCAGACCTGCAACCTCATGGTTCTTAGTCGGATTCGTTAACCACTGAGCCATGAAGGGAACTCCTCATGGTATTGTTTTTAATTTCCTCTTTGATTTTGCCATTGACTCATTGGTGTTTTAGTAGCATGTTGTTTAGTCTCTATGTAATCTTTTTTTTTCTTTTTTTGCCTAATTGTCCTCCTATGATTAGACTTCCAATTTCATGCCGTTGTAGTCAAAAAGATGCTTCAAGTAAATTCTATCCTCTTAAATGCATTGAGGTTTGTTTTGTGTCCTAGTATGTGGTCTATTCTAGAGTATTTTTTATTTTCACATGAAAAGAATGTGTTTTGGGTTTTTTGTGTAATGGCTTGAAAATATCAATGAAGTCTAACTGTTCTATTGCACCATTTAGAATCCATTTTGTCTTATTAATTTTCTGTGAAGAATATCTGTTGATCAATATGAAAGGTATTAAAGTCCCTTAATAGTATTGTATTCCCATCAATTTCCCCCCTTTTATCTGTTAATATTAGTTTTATGTATTTATGTTGCCCTCTATTGGGTGCATAGATGTTGATGAGTGTAATATCCTCTCCTATTGATCTTTTTGTCATTATGTAGTTTCCTTCTTTACCTTTCTTTTTGGCCTTTGTTTTAAAGTCTCTTTTGTTGGATATGACTCTTGCTATTCCTGCCTTTTTGTCATTTCCATTTGCATGAAAGATCTTTTTTCATACCTTCGCTTTCCATCTGTGTTCCACAAGTGATTTCAAGTTACCAATGTGATTTACAAAGAGCTGGGAAGGGATGCACGCAAAAGGCTTTTGGGAACCAGAATAAGCCAGTATTTCCAACATAATAATACCAATGTTCGTTTCCTGGGGCACTATCTCTGGCACTCTATTAATGGAATCCCTCTCAAGTATGACATACAAATGTCCAGATCTTTGAGTCTTGGTCTCTTCTTTCTCACTGGCTTTCTGAATGGAAAAGCTCTCATCCTGCTCCTATTTTCTAATCATAGGGCTCAGTGGTCTATTTAAGACAATTCAATGGTCTTTTGAAAAAGAACACAAGTAACTGATGTCTTCCTTATCCTTCCGGAATGATAAGGAAAATCCTTTCCCTAGAAATACAATAACCTGCTTCCCTTCACTTGGAGGAGAATAAAAATAGTTTCATTCTTCAGAATGTATATTTCTCTCCAATGAGACCAAAGAGATTTTTCTAAACTCTGACACACACACACACACATACACACACACACACACACACACTCACACACACACACACACACACACAGACTCCTGGACTTACTACATACTGTCTCAAAAGCAAAACCAAACACAGTCAAATCTCAAATATGTTACTAAATTTCCTCATTGTATCATGCAAATTTGTATTCTTACTAAATATATTAGTTTGTTTTTCATCTCCAAAAGACATATATTAAATTTTTCCATATGATGTTGGATTTATAAATTTTTACTTCTTTCAATTTTTTTTTATAAATTTTGAAGTGATATTATTGAGTGTATGAAAATTTATGTTTGTGCTATATTTCTGGTGGAATGGCCTCTTATCATTATGAAATGTTTTTAAAATCTCTGTTAATGATTTTGTCCTAAGGCCTATTTTCTATGGTACTACTATAGATATGCCATCATTTGTTAGGCTATTACATTAAATATTCTGTATTTTAACTGTGTCTCTTGTAAGCAGCATATAATTGGTCATGTAGATTTTCAGTCTGAATATCATTGTCTATAGATTTCAAAATTTATCTATATACATTTCAAATGATTACAGGCATAACTAGGATTAAATAAATATGGATGTATTTATTCACTTCATTCATTCCATTCGTTCATTACTATTCCATCTTCTCCCACAAGTAGCTTGTTAGTTTAATATCATTTAACTGATACTTTAATATATACCCTTGATAATAAAAGACAAATAAATGACTTATTAAAGTATAATATAAATGTTTTTATCTCTTTAAGACAATGCAAACAATTAAAACTAGTTAGCTCCTGCTCTTTTGTGGTGTGTTGTAAATTATCTTTATTATACAGTTTTTTTTTACCCCATATGGCATTATTATTGCTGTTTTATAAAG
>PVHT020001179.1:4225349-4238047 GCA_004024745.2 Catagonus wagneri
GCTAGGGGTCTAATCGGAGCTGTGGCCACCGGCCTTCGCCGCAGCCACAGCAACGCAGGATCCGAGCCGCGTCTGCAACCTACACCACAGCTCACGGCAACGCCGGATCGTTAACCCACTCAGCAAGGGCAGGGATCGAACCCGCAACCTCATGGTTCCTAGTCGGATTCGTTAACCACTGCGCCACGACGGGAACTCCCAAAGAATATTTTTGACGTGTAGAATTCTAGTTTAGCAGTGTTTTATTACTATGATATTTTGAAAATACTATTCAATTATCTCTAATTTACATCATTAAGAATTCATGAAGAAGTCAGCAGAAGTCTTAGGACTTTTTCTCTTCCTTCCTTCCTTCCTTCCTTCCTTCCTTCCTTTCTTTCTTTCTTTCCTTCTTTCTTTCTTCTCTCTTTTTAGGGCTGTGCCTGCAGCACATAGAAGTTCCTAGGCTAGGGGTTGAATCAAATCTGCAGCTGAAAGCCTATAGCACAACCACAGCAATGCAGGATCTAAGCCACATCTGTGACCTACGCAACAACTCCTGGCAAAATGCTGGATCCTTAACCCACTGAGAGGGTCCAGGGATTGAACTCACATTTTCTTGGATACTAGTCAAGTTTGTTACTGTGGATCCACAATAGGAACTCTGATTTTTTTAAGTAGAGATATCTTTATTTCCCTCCTTGACTGCTTTTAATATTTTATTTCATCAGCTAATACTTTGATGAGTTAAAATGTATTTTCTTTTGTACTTTTTCCTGCTTAGTGTCTGTGACAATTCTTGAATCTAGAGTTTTATGTACTTCAGCACTTTTAAAGTTTCCTTCTGCCACTGTCTCTTCAAATGTTGTTTCTGCCTTACTATGTCTTTTTACTCTTAAGGTACCAAAATTACATGTTTTAGATTTTTCATTTTGATCCATATCTTTCTGTATTTTTCCATTCTTCTCTCTCTCCATGATTCTATCTGTGGATTCTGTCTTATTTTCACATTCATTAATTTTCCCTTTGTTGGATAAGCAATGGGTTCCTGCTGTATAGCACTGAGAACTATGTCTGCTCACTTGTGATGGAGCATGATAATGTGAGAAAAAAGCATGTATACCTGTATGTGTGATAATGTGAGAAAAAAGAATGTATACCTGTATGTGTGATTGGGTCACCTCACTGTGTGGTAGAAAATTGACAGAACACTGTAAATCATCTACAATGGAAAAAAATAGAAATCATTATAAAAAAATGTCCCTTTATGTTGAATCTGTTGTTATGCTCTCATATTGGGTTGTTAATTTCAGTTATTTTCTTTCAGTTCCATCATTTTATTTTTATTTTTTAACATATTCTAGTTCTCAGCTAAATTTTTTTCATCTAATATTCATCTTCCATTTTAATAATTTGGATGTGGAAATCCCAGTTTTTAAGAAGTATAAGTCTTATAAATTCAAGATTGAATCTCGCTCTGACCCACTACTCTTGTATGCTTTTATTTTTTTAATCATTGCATTTTATATCCTTGCATATCTAGTAAATTTCTGAATGGCATCTTGTCAGAAAAAAATATTATAATAATATGAACATCTGGATAACATTGTTTTCCTCTAGAAAGGATAAACCTTTACTTTTATCAGGTAATTACAGTAGAGGCAGGTCACAATACAATTTTGGAATGATCTATTTTAGATCTGGCCTTTGTGAAGTAGGATCTAGTTTCAGATTTTGTTTACAACTTGTAGATAACAGTCAAGCGTCCTCAGAGAGTCAGGACTAATGTGAGGAAAGAAAGGAATGAAAGGCATAGGACTCAAGAAATGAATTCCCTCTAAAACCTTGCAGCAATACACACCTAATTTACTTCATTTGAGATCTAGCTCTGGTACCAATCGATACCAAGCATCTGTTCTGAATTCTCTATTTTTGCTTCACACATAAGATCTGCTTGCTTCTCAGCTTCTTTGCCTTGACTTGTAAAGTAGCAAAAAAACATCAAAAGGAAATATAAAACCTTAATGTCATGTTCATCTATTTGCACTTGTCCCTTGGATTTTTTTTGGCCCTAGGTCATCATTCCCTTTGTAATTATCCCATGCTTTCAAACAGATTTTTTTTTTTAAATTTAATCTGCCTGTTCCAGTTATTCTCTTCCGCATTGTTGGTCTGAAACAAGCTAGTCTATCGCAGTCCAAAACAAAAAGTGCTTTGTTTTTCTATGTGCGTATGATAATGACAGGTTGAGAGGCAATGTCACATTTTTCTAAAATTATAAATACAGACTTAGGTTGTTTTAAATCATCCACATGGATCTTCCCCCTTTTTTGCCCATTATTTCAGTATTTGTGTTCATCAGAATTTCTTCTTGAGAGATAACATTCATGCAATGCATGAAATGCTCCCCATATTCTGTCAAATCACAAGATTATAAATCCATCCTGCAACGTTTATCTCATCTTCAACCCCATATTTCAAGCATTTTGTGAAATACCTCTCTCTGGGTATCTTCTGGACTCCTAGAGCATATTATGACCAAAATAGAAATCATCATTTTCCTTTTCAGTGGCTTACCAGTCTGAACTTACTTTCTAGCTACTCTTCTTTTTCTTACTCAATGACAGTTTTTCTGCAGTGTCCTATCTAAAACTGCAAGCTTTGGAGTTCCCGTCGTAGCTCAGTGGTTAACGAATCCGACTAGAAACCAGGAGGTTGCAGGTTCAATCCCTGGCCTTGCCCAGTGGGTTAAGGATCCGGTGTTGCTGGGAACTGTGGTGTAGGTTGCAGACGTAGCTCGGATCCTGCGTTGCTGTGGCTGTGGCAAAGGCTGGCGGCTACAGCTCCTGTTAGACCCCTAGCCTGGGAACCTCCCTATGCCACGGGTGCGGTCCTAGATAAGGCAAAAAGACAAAAAAATAAATATAAATAAATAAATAAATAAACAAATAAAACTGCAAGCTTTATAAAGTCATCTTCCATTCTTCTACTTTAAAATTCAAGTCCTCTCTATACATGAGTGTGTGTGTATATATATATATACACACACAATAAACATATCATATATATTATAAAATATTTAAATATGCTCCCTTTTCCTCCCACTCGTACAATGAGTTGCCCTAATTTAGGACTTACGATTTCTCACCTGGACTTTCACAACATCTTGTTAATTCAGGAATGGCAAATGCTTGGATCATGCCTGCTGCCATTTTCTCTTCTTTCCCTTCTTACAGTAATGAAAAGCATCACTCCATTATTACTGGAGACTTTCCTGGTGAGACCAGATACAGTTCTCGAATCCCCAAAACACATTCCATTGAGACACTGCTAGACTTGCTAATCAAGTGGAAACTCATTTGTCAACTTCTCTCTATCTGTCTCCACCAGATGGTCTACAGAAAGCATAGATTGTGCCACCAAAGATATATCACTAAGGGAAATCTGATTATGTAACTTCCATGTTTAAAAATCTGTAAGAATCATTTCTTGCTTAAAAAAGAAGGTAACACCACGTTGACTGAGTGTATCAGGCTGTTTACAATCCAATTCTAATGGGAAAGCTCAGAGTTAATTAAAATACAGGTATTTTAATCATTTATGACAACACACATCCTATTTCTGCACTCTGAAGCTCTTTTATGTCTCTTTTGTTCATACTATCAATTCTTCCTAAAATTCCCTTCCCCGTACACTACAAGTCTGTATAACTCCTATAGACAATTAATATTTCCTAAATTTCTATGAGCAGAATTAGTTGATCCTTCTTCTGGATATCCAGAGCATCTTTTAAAATTTTTAAAAGAATATAGAACTTGTCATTATTATGTTTCAATTATTTTTATTTTTAACTAAAATGTAGTTGATTTACAACATTGTGCCAATTTCCAGTGTACAATAAAGTGACTCAGTCATACATATATATACATTCCTTTTCTCATATTATCTTCCATCACGTTCTATCCCAAGAGATATAGTTCCTTAGGCTGTACAATAGGACCTCATTGCTTTACACGTATGTCTGGACCCCACTCAATTCCAAATGCCTACCAGGTGCTCAATTAATATATCTCAAAAGAACACATTCAGTTGGCAACCCACTTTTCCTCTTTGTGAACACTAAAAACAGTTTGCTTATTTTCATTTAGTCACTTATTCAACAAATACATTTTGAATAACTACTATGTGTTTTTCATGAGCAACATCCATGAGAGAAATCTGTCATGTCAGCCAAAGCATCACACTGTATCTCAAGCAACAGGAACCAAATGAGAACCTCTTCAAGTAGGCTTTATCCAAACATTTCAGTTTGTCATGTTCCCTTTCATGGGTGAAGGAGTTGTAAATGAAGTATTTGGCTGTCAGAGAGTTATGCCACAATTCTTGGCTCACTTTAATAAATATTGATCTTGTATAAATTACTCAGGAGAGGCAGTCGATGGTTCTCTGAGCAACACACACACGCAGCCCCCACTCCCGTTTTGCAAAGACATAAATCATTTATGAATAGAACCCCACATGCTCTATGAATAAGGCTCTTGGATTCCAAGATGTCTGATACTCAAGCATTTTTCTCATTTGAGTGCAGACCTACACTTAAATAAGCAGACTACATGAAGTTACACTGCCCTTTTGTTCTCTGGAAGGTGAGAGATGCATAATAGATTTCCAAGGGTAAACATCACATGCTTCCAAGTAAACACCATTAAATATGACTGCACATTCATGCCTTTAATACAACTGAAGGAAAGGCGGAAGCTCTTTGGAAACATCCCACGTCATGATTAATCAATTTGAAGTTTTAGTTGCTGGTGGAATGTGGAGGATTAGTGTGTATATGCGCAATTGTGCAGAATTTGTTTTCTTTGACTACAGCTGAATCAAGCCTTCAGTCTCATCTGGAAAGTTGTGACCAGCACAATGAGGGGTCTTTGTATAGTGAGGAGTCATTAAAATAAAAAATTAAAGCACAAGCAAACATTGGTTTTCAGGGATTCTAGTGGTAAGATTACTAATTAGAGTGTCTAATCTTAGGGGAATTCATCACTGAAAAAGACAGGAGTAGGGGTGAGAGACAGACTGATAAATAGCATGTGGTCAGTTGGCAGGTCCTGGAGCTTGTCATTCAAGCTCATACAAAGGGTCAAACTGCTGAAATTTCTTGGGAGAAATAAAGGAAAGTGATGTAAGTTTTTCTGGACATCTATTTATGTGACATTCCCCACTTTGAATATTTTTTGCCCTCCAATGGCAAATTTTCACATTCTGTGCATTTTTGCCAGTTTCATTCACAATTTTAAAGGCAGGTAACTCATGACATAAGAAATCGTATATTTAGGAATCAATGGACAGAAACCTTTTAAAGAGGGCTCAGAGATATATAAGAGGATTATTGCAGAATTATTTGCAGAGGATAAGGAAGAAAACCACCAAAATACCTACAATAGGAGTTAGGTCCAACGTCTTATGGAACAGTCCTACAAAGAAATGAAATGAAGCAATTAAAAGAGCAGTAGGTAAATATAAATATACCACATAGAGGTTGTCCAAGTTGTGTTGAATTTTAAGAAAAAGGAGGCTATAGAATCAGCATTTATACTGTGACTCCTTTTATTAATTTTTTTCTGTTTCAGCTGCACCCTTGGTATGTGAAAGTTCCCAGTCCAGGGACTGAATTATTGAATCTAAGCCAGAGTTGCACCCTACATCACAGCTGTGGCAATTCTGGATCCCCACTGCACTGAGCCAAGCTGGGACCTGTACTGCCTCAGAGACAACATCACATCCTTCACCTACTATGTCACAGCAGGCACTCCTGTGCCTCCTTTTAAAACGAATAAAGCAAAACCACCATATCATGTATCTATAGCAGATATGGTTTATGATGGTTATGTCTTGGTAATTAATTAGAGATGGAGGGGGAGGAATTTTCACTTTTGTATTACATATGTCTATATTAGTTGAATTTATTCTAACACATAAGGGTTGTTTGATTAGTTTTGATAAATAAAAATAATTCCTTTTTTAAAAAGCTGATTCATCTTCCAGATTCAAGCTCAAATGTTATCTAGGAGTGATTTTTTCCCGTTTCTGAAAAGCAGTAGGTTTTTGTATCAGTTTTGTGATACTTTCTGCATGTTGTTGCAACATTTTGTAGGGAACACTTAATTTGCTTTCAGAAGACTTAGAGTTCAGATCCAGTTCTGCCTCTTTCTAACGGAAGAGTACTCTTGGCAAATGCTATAACTTCTAAGCCAAAATTTTCCATTCTGCACAATGGGAGAAGCAACAGTAACACCACATAGTCCTTGGGAATTTTAAGTGAGAGTCATGAATATACTGATTACTTGTTTTCTTGTCTTGTGCATCTTATAACTCTCCAATCCCCATGAGAGCAGGGACCCTACACTCATTAATTCATTGAATAGAATTGTGTCAGGCACTATACTAATCTTTAGGGGCACAAGAATAAACAAGAAAGATGGCATCTTCCCCCATAGAAATCTTAGCAGTTCAATGGAGATAACACACATATAATCAGACAATTGTCCAAGAGTGTAGTAGGTGTTATAATAAGAGAATCAAAAGACTTCTTCTGAAGGAAGGGATATTTTCCACTAAGACCCAGAGGATGAATAAGTTTTAACAAACCAAGAAGGCAGAGAGAATTTGAAGGCTGTATCAAAGTAGAGGGAGGAGACTAAATGACAGTATAGAGCATTGAGAATACAAATATGTTCAGCATGGCTGGAACTTAAAGGGTGAGCAGAGAGGGGTGAATTATGACATTGTGTACCTCCCCGACATGCTCCCTCATCCTCCCTAAGTGTTCCTGACTCCCCAGTAGTTAAGGGGAGCTCACAGCCTCCTAGGTTAGAATTAGATGTCTTCCAAGCAACTGGACAGAGCAATCCCTAGAGGATAAGACATTCTGAGACTCAGAAAGCCAGCATCACTTGAAAACACACACGTAGAGACCCAGCAGTCTCCAGGATACAAGAATGCACTCAACCTTTTTCAGAGTTAAGACACAGGACAGATGAATTGTTCTAAGCTAGGTATGCAGGGAGATGGAGGGTGAAGGAGCTCAAGAGACGCTTTTATGTTTGCTTTGAGCAGGGGATGTGTCAGGAAGAGGTGTACATCAACAGGGCCATATCCTTGGTGCAATTACAAGCAAAGAATCAGAGAGATAGCGTGGTTGTATTAACATCCAAATACCAGTTCCTTAAAAATCAAGAAACTTCTGACCATACAGAAAGCACTGGAATTAAAGTTAATGCTTGAAATTTAAAAAGGTACGCTGCATTTGAATACCATAGAACAAAGACTAAGAATTATAGCATTTTGGTGCACAGACAGGGTTTTTTTGTTTTTGTTTTTGTTTTTTGCCTTTTCTAGGGCTGCACTTGTGGCATATTGAGGTTCCCAGGCTAGGGGTCTAACAGGAGCTGTAGCCGCCGGCCTATGCCACAGCCACAGCAAAGCGGGATCCGAGCCGCGTCTGCGACCTACACCACAGCTCACGGCAATGGCGGATCCTTAACCCACTGAGCAAAGCCAGGGATCGAACCCACAACCTCATGATTCTTAGCTGTATTCGTTAACCACTGAGCCATGATGGGAACTCCTCAGGCTTTTTAAGGGCCCTGGTTCCCTCTTATTTCATAGAGGATGAAACCTGATGTCCAAGGACAGTGAACTCTAGCCATTTGTCCGTCTGTGAATTTTCCCTAATAAGTACCTCCTGACTCTTCCCAGTCCTATATGCTGGGGAAGGAAAGCTAGAAGAGTGTTTATCTCTGGCTGCCTGGTGTTCACCATCTAGCAGTAAACAATGTAAGGTATTTTGAGATATGAAACAATACAGTGGAAACATCAGAGTAAAAGACTGGGGAAAGGATTCAGGAAGCTTTCATTGGAGGAAGTAGCTCTGAACTTGTTCTGAAGAAGTGCTAGCATTTCCCAGATTCGAAAAGGGAAGGTAACACTGAAGATGGAGCAGTCAGGACACACAGAAATGCCATAAACATGCTAAATGAAGAGAGGAGCTGGCAACATAGTATTTATAAAGTAGCAGCAATTTTCCACCACCTGGTCAAGGATAAGAATGGCACTGCCTCAACATCAATCACACGCTTGAAGTAAAAGAAATTCAGAGGCTATGGATGAACTCACTTCTTCCAGCACCGCATTTGCAGACAAAAGCATTACAGTTGTTTCTAAGAGTGCTCTCCTCTGGCTGAGTTTTGTTTTTCAAGAGGTAAAGAAAGAAATAAGCATGAATGGGTATTGACCACCTAATTCAGATTGGTACAGAAGGAAATAATTTTTTTATGCGAGGTGGCTAAGTGGTGAAAGTGGTGGAAGTGGGGCAAATGCATTTTAAATATACTAAGTGATTATGTACCTAATTTTACACTCTTCAACTTCAACAACTCTTCAACAACTTAGGGTGTGAATATTACCCCATTTTAGGATTGAGGAAAACAATCGAGGCTCACAGCCATGAAGTGACTTGGGGAGGCACAAAGCTAGTAGGAGCTAGGATCCAAGTTTGAGTCCTGGTCCGTCTTCACTGTGAGTGCTCTTTCTACCATGTGACTGTTTCTCTCAGGAGCCCTGGGAGACAGAGGCTGTTGTATTCCAAAGTTCATCAAAAATGAGTAAAGCTACCTAAAGAGTTTAAAGGAGAGATCTGTACAGTTCCATGGCTGCGGACTATAAAAGACCTACAGCTTGTGAAGAATAGGCAAAGTTTTCCCCAAAATTTTATTATGAAAAAATTCAAATAAACATAAAAGTAGAAAAAAATGCACAGTGAACAACACATCTATTCACCTATTCATCTATTAGATTCTGTAATTAACATTGTATTATTTTTCCCTTATCAAGATTGGTCCTTTAAAAAAATTCTGACTATATGAAAACCAGCAAAAATAGCAATAAGTCTACAAACAAGTATGAAAATAAGAATATTATGTCATAGGTCCCAAGACTACATCTGTTTATTACTGTCTGTGTAGCCTGTGCCCACAGTGGCTCTTTTTTTTTTTTCCCCATTATACCCAGCTGCACAGCGTGGTGACAGGGTTACACATACATATATGGATTCATCACAAGTGGTTAGACATAGTTCCCAGTGCTATACAGTAGGATTGACACAGAGTTGGCCCTTGATAAATCTTCACTGAATGAATGAAGGACATAATACCAGTGAGTGAAAATGGGCTTCAGCTGAAGAAGCTAATATAGTATGCTCTCTGATAGGTTAATAAGAGAGGAGCAAATGTTCTGTAGATGGAAGGAAACACAATTCATGAAGGATCAATATATCAGAAGATTATCAGTTAAGTAGAGACAAGTATAAGCTAGTCTTTCTGAATCACCTGACACACTTCAAGAGAGTGTGAGAGATTAGAACTAAGATGTCGAACTTATTGGTTAGTGATCAGTTACACAAGTAGAAGAGGGGGAACTATTGCTTAGTGGAGTATATATATTTAAAATGTGCAAGAGTGGAAAAGATATGAATTATTATGAACTGCTAGTATAAACATGTGGTTAAAAAAGATAAACCAGACAGCACTGACAGAAAAAAAAATGGATTACAAGAAGCAACCGTCCCACTGTACTCTGAGTGTTCCTCTCACTCGGGAGCCTAACAGTGCTAGTGAGTGAATTTTATGTGTGTACAGGAGTAGGAGGGAGATTTGGGTGAGAAAATTATTGGAGATTAGAATAATTTGCATTTATAAATAAAGAAAGATAATAGGGAAGAATGTGATAATGATCTTCAGATATTTGAAGGGCTGAATGAAAAGGAAGTAGAGATAATGGTTTCAAGATGGCAGCTGGGCTGACTACATATACATATACCTATTGTGTGTATATATATATTTTATATGTTTAGTGTGTAAAATATACACACATAAATACATGTGAATCAAATCATAAGGATATCAACATAAGAATTGTTACACCTCTTACTCCAGAAACAGACAGGAGGTGGATGAGATAAACTTGCAGAGAAAGCCAGCAGTCAGGACCCCCATGGAAGAAAGGAGTTGTAAAGGGCAAACAAGAGCACAGATGATCCATGATCAGAGGCTGTCTACCTCTGGAGTCTCTCATGAGAGGAGGAAAATAGCTGGGCCAATTAACTGTTGTTTCAATGTGCCTTGAGATAAGAGTGAATGTGGGAGCTTCAGGAAGACAGGCAGGGCAGTTTTGAGGTGCTAGGATCCAGGAGACACTCCCTGGAGGCCTGGCTAATGATGCCAGGGTTCTTCATGCTCCCTGTGGGAACCGGGGGAGAGTGAGCCTCAGCAACAACTCTCACACGTCCTCTAAGGAAGCAGAAAGTCTAACTTGCAAGCTCAACTGCAAAGGTGAACACCAAATATCCAAGAAAATTCTAGAGTGTAACAAGAGATAATAAATTCAACAAGCAAATCTTATACCAAAAGAAGTAGAGTTAATTGAACAATTAGAACTGGGCTTGTGGAAACAGAATGGATATGTTCTTCCTTATTTCTGAGAGTAAAGCTAAGGCCAGTAGATGAAAGTAGCAGGAAATTAGAATTCAGCATACTTTTCAAATTACAGTCATCTAACATTGGACTTCAACAAGCACATACAAACTCAGGCTGGACAAAATCTTGCCATTTTAATTAAATATTCAGTGAAAGGTATAGAAATGCTCATTGTCAAAATGGAGAAACATAACAGCAACATCATCATCAACTACAGCAATAAAAACATCTGTCTACCTCCCTACTTATATTCAGCCAACGGACAAAAATTAATTGGCCCAGATATCAGGGAATGGGAAGAAATAACCTATGGTCACTGGACCTGGTATGTAGTAGCCCTACAATAAGTATTTGTCAGTTACACCTAAGCACCATCAATACAAATATACATTCATCTTATTTACCAGCAAAATAACAGGTACTGTGCTCACTGAATTTTCATTCTAGTAGGGAAGCCAGCTAATAAATAAATATATAATGTAAATGTAAGTAATGATAGTTTCCATAAGGAAAAGTGCAAATGGCTACAGACATGTGGGATTAATTTTGTTGGTTCTGTTGGTTTTGGAGATGAAATACTAGACAGGGAGATGAAACATGAGTGAAATGAGGTGGAGGATTATTCACCTATCATTGTGGACCAAATTACGCCAGGACTTATTAGCTATAAACAGCATTTCTTATCTCAGGGTTTCAGTGTGTATGGGACCTGGGTGTGGCTGAACTGGTTCCAGAGTCTGGCTCAGTGTCTGTCACGAGACTACAGTCAAGGTGTCCCCTGGGACTATGGTCCTTACAAAGTCGGACAGGACAGGGAAAGGTTCTCCTGAGTCTCACTCAGAAGATTGTAGGCGGACTTCAGTTCCTCCCAGGCTGATGGACAGAGGGTCTCAGCTCCTAACTGATGTTGGCCAAGTGACCACCCTCGGTACTTTGTCGTATCACCTTCTCTGGGGAGCAGCTCACAAGTGGCAACTCACTTCATCAGAGCAAGTGAGAAGAGCCAGAGAGCGGGAGTGAGCAAGAAGGATGTCACAGTCGTTCATAGCCCGATCTCTAGGTGACAACCCATCACTGTTACTCTTCTTTAACCTTTCAAGGGGCAGCTGGCAATTCCATGTCTATGCTCCGTATATTAAAAATTTTTATTTTACTATTTCTTTAACACCCTGAATCTGACAAGCTAGTGATCTATAAGGAGACGGTTTGAAACCAGAGTTTTTAGGATTTGAGCTCCCCTATGTTGCTTGGGAAGAAGGATTAGTTATTAATAATTATTAACATTTCATTATTGTTCATTGAAACTGATTGAGCTCTTTCCACTTCAACCTCAGGTAGAGTCAGGGGCAGCAGGAGCTGGGATGAGAATCGATATGGTGAACGTGATCCTGACTGTGTCTGTGGAGCCCTGGGGGAGGTTCTCCTACAGCTCGTGGATATTCAGGAAATGGAAGGTCTAACTCCTCACGGAGAATAAGCACACTTAGATTGCTGATCCCTTCTCCCTGGTTATCTGGGTCACTTAATCCCAGCACAGAGCTGCCAGCTCAGCTCTCCCCTGGCCAAGCTGCTCTGCTTTGAAATTCTCCCACGGGCTACCTCGCCCAGTGATGTCAGACGGGGAGAGTGCCCGCCAGCCCTCCCCTCTCACAAGATGCTGTGCACGCTCTATTTGCTCAGGAAACATCTGGCTGATCCGCGAGTCCTCCAGCAGGTCGCTGGCTGTTTCGTAAGTTAGTGGAACAGAGTAGCATGGAAGACATGGAGCTTCAGTGATTACCAAACCCCACCAGCAAGTTACAAACTAAAGTGAGATGTGAGGAAACGGCCTCCCTGGCAGGGCCTCTCCAGGGACCAGGCACCTTGGCTGCACAGTCACATTTCCTAGCTTGTCATGGAAAACGAATGCTGTTTACAAGAGCTTGAAGTAGCTGGAATGGAACATGAGCCAAGCAGTGCGGTGGAGGGAGAGCTCCTACTCGGACGCTTTCAGCCATCCGGGATTTATTCAACAGAGGCCTGAAATAAGGTTCCTAATGAAGAGTATTATTCACTGTTCCTGGGAAAATAAAACTCCACATTCATTGTTAAGCAGAATCCAGGATCACTTAGAAGCAGACCCAGCCCTTCTGAAGGTCTCTGACATAGAACAGAATTGTATGTCCTTCCCTGAGCTCTAAGTAC